>BQNB010071414.1:1576-25827 GCA_026074375.1 Tanacetum coccineum
TCCTAATTCAGATCTGATTGCACACCAAAATATATCACTCTAACTACCATACTTCAACATGCTTTCAGAGGCTAATTTTCACGGGATTATCAATAGACATATGGAACTTAACTACTGTAGAAGGGCTAAGCTTAATTCCACTTTTAAGTAAGGGTTTCATCTTACCAAACATGACCTAAATCTGACCCGTATTTACTAATTTGACAACTTTTAGTGTAACCAACATTTGAATGACTTCCCGACCTTAAAAACCTTCAAAGACGGATTTTTTGGAAAGTATACTCTTTTGGCTTATTCATAGACTCAAGAAACATGTCAATACACATTTTTATCATCTAGATGTCATCAGTTAAACACAGCTCTAAATTCTACTCAACTCTAAATCATAAATTAACACGATCTAACCCTAACCATTTACACCAATATGATCCTATTTAAACCCTAATCACTCTAGCATGATTAATACATCCTTAGTTACAGAAGTTTTTAAAACCCTAATGATCCATCATATTAATTGTTACATGATTTAAAGAAAACTAAACAACTAGGGTTAATAAACATACATAAACCTTGATTCTTGAAACATAAATTCACCAACTCGTTTTTGATAAAAAAAAAATCTTTTTTTTTCTTCTTCTTGAGTATTCGGCTGATCACAAGGAAAGGGGGAGAGAAAAGTGATTTACGGATTTATTGATCTTATATTTATACTATCTAGAATCCTAATTGTAATCAGATTTGTTTCTTTTTTTTTCTCTTTCTTTATAACCGATCCAAATCACCTCCCTTATTAATTAATTAATTTTTTTTATATTTTTCTATACAATTTCGTTCTCCCCCTCCTATATATTATTAATTAACTAATCATTTTCATTACCTTAAGTTTTCATAAAAACCTAAGATAATTTGAGTAAACCTTTTTACATAAACGCTACTTACTAAACTTTCTAAAAATAACTTTTCATTTCACATTTCACTTTCTATATTTAAAAAGTCCACTATAAATATTCAAATTTCACTCACTTCACTTTTTTCCATCATGTTACATTCCCATAAACGCTTAACATAAAATCATCCAACTATTGACATAGCATTTGCATGCAATACGCCTTTCCTTTCCATTATCACTATAAGTGTTCAAATGGAATACTCATCTCCAAATACAAACGCACTCAAAATGAGATGATCATACACCTCAAAATGATATCATTCACCTATTCAAACCACTTAGCACACATATATCATACATAGCACACAAGAAACATACAAAATGGACACTTAGCCATTTCTAAAAGTATAAACTAACCTGCTCAAATCACGGTTGTCACAACACATTTCCTATGGCATGTAACTTTGAAGTTGGAAGTTGTTTCAAGTTACGGGAAAACAATGAGGTTGATTTTGTCGACCAACATTCCTTTTTGGTTGTATTGTCTTAGAACGAGGATAATGATTATTGACTCTTCTAGGTGGTGGAGTTTTTAACCTAATATTTGGTTTATAAAATCCAACTCCAGGTTTTAACGTTGGTTTATAAAACTATTTAACCTCATTATCACTAGAAACAAAAATTTTAACATTGTTTACCATTATGTGTTTTGGTCTATGTTGATCCTAATGAATAGATCTTTAACTCTTTAGCTTGATGTAAAGTTTAGTATCCTTGGATAAATCCAAAGGTACTAAGAATGAAACTTTGAGAGTGTGATATAAACTATGCGGAATCTAGTTTATACCACTAAGAAGAATAACAGTAATGAATGTTTAACACACAGAAATATAACCAAAACAATAAGCTCCAATATATTAATACGAACACTCTTTGACAGTGTTAGGGTTTACAACCTTGAAGTTATGACAATGACTCGTTTTTGATACATTGAATTCTATACCCTAAGACCTCCTTTTATACACCAAGGAGTCCTACAAGGCTTATAATACTTTCCTAAGATATCATGATCTTTTCTAAAAGCAAACATAATCTCTTTAAACAAATACATTATACATATCTTTTACAAAAATAACTCAATACTTATCTTCGTAAGTATTTTTGTTCTCTAAACAATCCTTAACTCTGTACTCATCTTTATCCTTCTGACAATAGTAACTCTTCTAGCAGTTGTAATCCAGCAGCATTAACTTTTGTACCAGCAGTACTAATAAACATAAGCAGTAGTAACATTAGTACTAGCAGTACTAATATATACTAACAGTGGTAACTGTGGACTAGCAGTCTTAACTTTATTACTAGCAGCACTAACTACTTAGCATATATTTCAGTCTTAACTCTGAGCAGTCTTAACTTCAACTAGCCGCAGTAACTTTATACTAACAGTACTAAATTATACTAACAATAGTAACTTTATACTACTAGTTCTAACTGCTTAGCATAATTTTCATTAGTATCACCAACAGTACAAAGTTATGCTTGACAGCACTAATATATATCTGAGTAGTAGTAACTCTAAGAATCATCTTGAAGTCTTTAAGTCCCAACAATCCTCCCCTAAACTTGATGTTCATCTTCTGAATCTTCAAGTTTCTTCATTAAAAGTCATCATCACTATCAGTAAGATGCATTCAAATACTTCATTAACCCTTTTGATGCTTTACCATGAGCTTGAGTAGTTGATAGCACATCTCCTTCCAATAATCAGCTTAAAGTTTCTTGTTGAGCATATTTGTGATTGTTATTGGTGTGAGGGGATATCTCTTCTCAACTAACATAAAGATGTGTAGATTTTTAAATCTCATAAAGTGTACTCCACTAGAGTCAAACAGCTTCCAAACAGTCACTTTGTATCCCTG
Source organism: Tanacetum coccineum (assembly GCA_026074375.1). Lineage (NCBI taxonomy): Eukaryota > Viridiplantae > Streptophyta > Magnoliopsida > Asterales > Asteraceae > Tanacetum > Tanacetum coccineum. Next base: position 4,385 of record BQNB010071414.1, read on the forward strand.
TAGACTCCTCTATGTTTCACTCTTTATGTCAGGTTCAAACATTACTTTCAGATCACCCCAGAATAATTTTTCATAAACATCCTCTGGCCTTGTATTCCCATGTTTAGTTTTCACCAACTTCCAGAGAGTCTCTAATAGTTGATCTATATTGTTTCTGAAGCATCTTAATCATTGAAGTAATAACTATTGAACTTTCCATAAGCTCTTATCAAGTGATAGAATTCCTTAGTCCTTCTTTAAAATTCTTATATTCAACAATTAGTGGAGGGTTGGTAGCTAGAGGTATTGCATCAATGGTTTTTTCCTCTCAGCGTGAACTTCCTCCATATGCTTTTCATCTAGCTTCTTCATCTTCTTCAGCTTCTCATGCTCATCTGCTCTTCTTTCATCCTCTATTCTTTGTCTTTTGGAAGATTCTTGTTTCTGCTCTTTCTCTTCAACTGATTATATTTGTATCCACCCATGTTTTTGAGATAGGTAGATATTAGATTTCTCTTTTGAGCTTTAGTTGGTGGCTTTCTTCTTTTCTCTTCAGCTCTAAGCTTTTCAAAGTGTTTCTTTCTTTTGTTCATGAGCTCTACAAACAGTCTTGATCTTTCTTCAATGGTTATCTCTCCTTGTTCTTTTGCTTGTAGCCTCTGAGCTAATTCAAAATCTGCCTCCATCATAGCTTGTGTGTTATACCATGATTCAATCAAAGCTATGTTGGCTTCTTCTTCCTTTTTCCTTGTAAGCCTTTCTTCTTCAATGAGTTCAGCTTGTATTTGAGCTTCCAGATTTCTAGCCATTTCTTCATTAAGAGCAATTTGATCCTTTTTCTTTAATGGCACTTCAGGTTCATCCATCTTAGCTTTCCCTTTATCCTTGATGCTTGAAGAAGATACTGATGTTGGTGTTCTTGTTGTGCTTTCACCAGCATCTCTTAATGTAATGCCTTTAGCTTTAGGAATTGTTGAAGGTGTTGTTGTGGTTGTACTTTGTACTGGCTCTTGTATCACAACCTTAGATTTTGCTCTCTTCAATTTAGCCAATGTTTGAACTAAGGTAATCTCTACTTCAGTTATAACAGGTGGTGACACAGCAGTAGTATAGGGAGCAGCAATTCTTAGGATCATTCTTGGTCTTTCTCAATCATATCATTTTCAGCAAAAACTTCATTACCAATAAGAGCATCTGTATCAAACATTTCTGCATCATCTGACCTCCCCTGGGTTTCATCAACTAAAGAAACTTCAGCATCCTTGTCAATGTCTTCAATACTCATCCCCTGATTGGATGCATCCTCCTGAGCACCCAAACTTTCATCATCTGAGTATTCTACTCGTCTTATGACACCAACCTTGTACAGTCTCTTGAATTTATGAGTTCTTAACCCTGTTTTCTTTCCTAACTTTTTAACTCTCAGCTTCAAATTTGTGATCTCCTGAGCTTGAGCAGTCTTAGTATGTTCCAGGTCAAGAACTCTCTCAGACAATTTGGTACACATATCCATCAAATCAGTGAGTTTCAATCTATCCTTACTACTTAGCAGTGGATCATTGGAATGTGTAGGCACAGACTCCTCATTTCGTACATTAGTAGTAGAATCACTAGGGTGAGGAACTGTAGTAGTCTTTTTCTGCTTCCTCCTAGTGTAACATCCGAGAATTTTTGGATTTTTAAAGGAGATATAAGTTATTCCTAGGTGGAATTATCAAAAACGAGCAGCTAAACCACGTTTTTATTATTCGGACTCTAAAGCAATTTGATGTAAAACGACATTCCCGATAACTTATTAGTTTTGACCGAGACCCAAAAACAGTCAGAAGGTGACTGAAATGCCCTCGCAAGATTTTAGAAACACAAAAATAATTAAGTTATATTTAATTATCACGTTTTATTAAATAAAAATATTTAATAAAATACTTAGCAATTTAATTAAAAGCGTTTGTTGAGAACGCGAATATTCGAGTTGAAATCCATTTTTTTTCTTTTCTATTTCGGACGAGACGTAACCGGTTCATTAAATAAATAACGAATATTAATAACGAATATTTTTATAAATGTTATGAAAATATTTGTGAAATACTATCAAATAAATACTCATTTTTATCAGAAAAATGATTTGGAAAACAATGGCGCAAGTTTCGTGCGTTGATTCATCCGTTAAGTCGCTCAAACGAGTCCCGAACTGATAGTTATCAAAACTATACTAAAAAGTTACACAATAAACCCTACACTATTTGAGACTTGCCACATTTATTATAAAGTTTTAATATAAATAAAAGTTTTTATATTATAATTCATTTATAAATATAAAAACACACACACACCACCAATTCTCTCTCCCTCTCCAAATATCCGGCCACCACCGCCGCCGCCGGAAAAACTTTTCCGGGGAACACCAAAGTTGATTCTTGTCACCCGATCTACCCGTTCATCATACTCACTCGCCCTCACTCGCGTTTTTCCCTCCCCCTCCCCTCCGGCTGCTGTCCCACCGCAACCAACACCACCATCGCCGCCACTCCGCCACCATCCTCACCGTCATCATCATCATTGTTTCATCATCATCATCACCATCTCACGTCACCCATCACCACCACGTCACAGCCACCACCACGAGGGTGGTTTGTTTCGGTGGATAAACACCACCACCAAGGGGTGTTTGTTCGGTGACAGCCACCGCACCACAAGGGTGCGGCTGGTTGTGTCTCAGCCACGCACATGGGTGCGTTCGGTTTTGTTGTTAACGCCAACAAGGGTGCGTTCGGTGGTATAGCAGCAGGGGTGCTCGTGTTGTGGTTTAACCGAAACACCACTAAGGGGTGTTCGTTTCTGTGGCAGCCGGCACCGAGGGTGCGTTTGGTCCGGGTTGAAGCCACCACGACCCACAAGGGTGCGTGGGGTGTCGGGTCAAACCACCAGCGGGTGCGTTTGTTTGTTTGTTTTCACAGATAAGGGTGCGTTGGTTAGTGGTATAGCAAGAAAAGGGTGAAGTTTGGCTTTAATAACCATATAGGGGTGTTTGTTTATGGGTTTTGACAGCCGTTAGGGTGCGTTTGGATTTGTTATAGTCGAATAAGAGGGCTGTTTGGTTGGGTCAGTCACACAATAGGGTGCGTCGGGTTTGGGTTCACAGCCGGGGGCTGTTTGGCTTAGGACGGTCCAAAGAGGAGCGTTTGGTTTTGTGGTTTACACTCCGTTAGGGTGCGCTTGGCTGCCGTGACAGCCGTGAGGGTGCGTTTGGCTGCCGTGACAGCCTATAGGGTGCGTTTGGTTGGTTGGTTAACAATAAACTAGTAAATATATTTTAAGATTTTATAAATATAAAATCTCAACATAAATGGTGGTTTAAATTGGTTTAATAAATACTTTGTTATTATTTTCGTTTTCGTATTTATAATAACGATAAGGGTGCGTTTGATTCATATGAGACGACAAATGAAAATAACATAAGGTTTTATAAATATTTTAAAACCGGATATATAAGTTGGTGGTTTAAAAGGGTTAAATAAATATGACAATTATTATATAATTTAGTTTAGATATAATAAAATATATAAATATATTATATCTAAAAACGCGAGTGTTTGAAATATTAACACGTTAACAATTGCAACATATATTGAATATGGAAAACGTCGAGTTTTGCGAAAATGGAAAACGTTATATAAACGGGGAATTCATGATGAAATTTATAAAATTTACTATATTTACGATTCACTGAAACTGCTATTATTCTATAAACCGATAAAGGAACTAAGTTATATTTTAAAGATATACTAAAATATAACTGTATAATAACCTGACAACGAACGAAAACTATACTTTTACAATGAGACGAACTGTTTTAGACGCGACCCGTCGAAGAAACGAAATATATTTTATAAAATATTATTTATATTTTATAATGATTATAAACTGTTACAAACATGGTTTGATTAATTCATAACGTTAAGACATGTGTCAACCTTTGTACAAAGCCTTTTCATTAATTAAATGGTTGTCAAACTAATTGGTTTAATTAATTATTCACACTTATTATATAATACCTGCTAGGTATATTATACTTTTCAATAATCTTTGGATTGATTGTCTTTGTTATATAATTCACGGTAGGAATTATATAAGGGTTATTTTTCATAAGTAATATATAAAGAATATATATTACACACTTTGCGTATATTTTCAATTTATTTATTTAACCAACCACCAAACCATTACAACGTTAAATCTAAATCTTCATCAACGTGTAGCATTGATGTAACCATTCATCGGGAAACCCAAATATATTATCCTAGGCTAGTGGATCTTAGCCGTTAAGATTAGTTGCAACTTCTTGATCGAGCCGCTTCGTCTTCCGTTCGTGTTGTGCATATTAGATGCCTATCTGCCAATCGTTCTTCATCATCAATGTGAGTTCATAACCTCGCTTTTCAATCTTTTGAATGTTTATAAACCCGCGAGGGGGAATACATGCTTGTCTACAAACTCTTTACTTACTGGGTTATCTTATAACAATGTGATTGTTTTTAAAGGATATTATGAGTTGCATAGCCTCACTTTTACTCGTTTTGGATAACGGTTATATATATTTTTGGGATGAAAATATGCATCGTTTTATAAATGGACACAAGTGGATCAATTTTATATTATGATTACGGGTTGCCTAAGTAGCGATAACCCAGTTAAGTCCCATGTCATGAACTGTCAATTGCATAGATGTAGTTGTGAATTACATTATGTGAGCGCGAATGTTATTAATAGATCTATTTGGGAAACGACCTCCCCGTTCGGGTGACTAGCTATCACCGGGAACGAACGTTATAGCATGTCGAATTTGGAGATGTTTCGGGTTAGACATCTAATCGGGGCAGAAATTGCAATATATATTATTGCAAGAAAGATCGTCGAGCTTCAGTGTCATGAGCTTAGGAAACGTAATCAGGGTCTCGTGATGTTTGCATTTGTTGTTTCATCACGGGAAGTTTATATGTTTGTGATAGTTGCGGTTTGCTTTATCACGGGGAAAATCTTGTGGTCCTATGTTATACGTTTTGGCGACTATTTGGAGATTTAAATGGTCTGGCATGTTTTGCAACTGTTGATTTTAAAAATCATACATATATTTTGAAAGGACATTTAAGGAATTAAATGGTCATATATACTTTGGAAACCTTTGGTTTATTATTCATATCTAAACTAACCTATGAACTCACCAACTTTATGTTGACGTTTTTAAGCATGTTTTTCTCAGGTGAATTAGATGCTTGGATTATCTGATGTGCATTGGAGTCTAAATTGACAAGATTTCATAATTGGATTTCTACAAATGATCAAATCTCGTTGTGTCGCTTTCAAGCTTTTCATTGTGATGCAATTATGGGACAACTATTATTTTGATTTCAGAAAATCAACGAGATTGTTTTACAAACGACACATTTAGAGGTCGTTCTCTTGTATCTAGCGCTGTGTATTATGAAGTAGCACCCCAAGTGGTATTCCGCTGCGTTGTACAATGGTATGTGTTTTTAAAGATATTATGAGTGCATAGCCTCACTTTTTACTCTTGTTGAGGTAACAGATTAATATATTTTTTGATGAAAATATCATCGTTATATATAAATGGACACACATGGCTTTGTTTTATAAATTGGACGCAAGTATTGATTACATGTTTGCCTAAGTAGCGATAACCCAAGTTGAGCCCCTTTATCATGAACTGTCAATTGCATAGATGTAGTTGGGAATTACATTATGTGAGCGCGAATGTTATTTAATAGATCTATTCGGGAAACGACCTCCCCGTTCGGGTGATTAGCTATCACCGGGAACGAACGTTATAGCATGTCGAATTTAGGATGTTTTCGGGTTGAACATCTAATCGGGCAGAAATTGCAATATATAGTTTAATTGCAAGAAAGATCGTCGAGCTTCAGTGTCATGAGCTTAGTGTAAATGTAATCTGGTTTTGTGATGTCTGCATGTGTTGCATAGTCACATAAAAATTCTTGCGGTCCTACCTTGTATATATTATTTCCAGGAAATCAATAGGCACGGGGTGCCAAGGATACACTTTTGGTGACATTAAATTTGTCATGCATTCTTTATAAAAATCTTTGGGATAAGATTGGTACTTTTGGTGACATTAAATTTGTCATGCATTCTTTATAAAAATCTTTGGGATAAGATTGGTACTTTTGGTGACATTAAATTTGTCATGCATTCTTTATAAAAATCTTTGGGATAAGATTGGTACTTTTGGGTGACATAAAATGTGTCGTGCTTTCTTTATAAAATCTTTGGGATTTTTACATGGTACTGTGATGATACAGTGGATTACGTTCATACTTAAACTAACCTATGAACTCACCAACTTTATGTTGACCTTTTTAAGCATGTTTTTCTCAGGTAAATTATATGCTCGGATTTCTTGAAGTGCATTGGAGTCTATACATTCAAGCTTTTCATTGTGATGCAATTATGGGACATTTGTTATATCAAATTCAGATTTTGATTAAATCAACGAGATTACTTTTCAAACGACACTTAGAGGTCGTTCTCTTGTATCTAGCGCTGTGTATTATGAAGTAGCACCCCAAGTGGTATTCCGCTGCGTTGTCATATTTTTGGGGGTGTTACACCTAGTGTAGGAATTAACCAAGTTATCGCCTCTGTCACATTAAACACTTAAAAAGCGCAGGAACTCTTTCAGAGGGAGTTTATAATCTATCTAGGTTATAGACAAGGTCTTTAAGATAGTTGGGAATTAATCACTACAAGCTTGGTTGCCCTGCCCGTGTGATCATAGGGGAATTGGGATCGCAGAGTAAGTATAGGACAGACCTCAATTGCCAAATCGGGTCTGTCGATATTAGAACCACTAATAAAACAAGAATTAGACATTGCACTTGAGATCAAGATAATTAAACTTAGGATATTTAATTAGTTAAATGGGTTCATCTTTTTAGTAGTTTTCCACTATACCAATTCCTTTGATTGATTAAACCACTTTAATTCCTCTCATTTATTCTCTTACAAATTAATCTTCTAAAACAACTTTAAAAACGTGACAACCATTTAAACTCAGATTTAAACCGCCTTTTAGCTCTTGAGATGATCTCGGATTTACCAAAACTACACTACTCACGATCGGGTTCTCTGCCCGTTAGTGCGTTTGTAAGGTGAAGCGAGTTTTATAAATTTAAAACTTGGTAAATAATTATTTAAAAGAAAATACGCATCAAGTTTTTGACGCCGTTGCCAGGGAGCAAATTAGGTTTTAAGTTTGAGTTTTGTATATATTTTATTTCAGTACATTTACTTTTTTGTAAGAGTACAATCTACTCGTATCTTGTTTTTTATTTTCAGGAATCATGGAAATGGAGTCTGATATTGATAACATGACGCTTAACGAGTACTTAGAGTATGAAGCTGTAAAAGAAAGGCGATTATGGGATAATGTTCGATCCAAAAGTAGTCCAACAAGGTATGAAATGACGGATTTTAACTCTTCTCACCGTGACAAGAGTATATCTTTGGATTTTCAGCATTACTATGAGGACGCGTTTATCGACAAATATTACGCGTTACCTCCCTTACTTCCTTGTTTCAGACCTTCCCAACCACATAATGAACGTGGTTATGAATCTCCTAATATGAACGATAAAGTAGACATTCATAGCATGACAATAGCATAATGTAATCGTTACATTGCTAGACAAAAGAAAAATCCACTAAATGATCACTCCTATACTTTCACACCCTAGTTTTTCGCTCAACCACCAAACACACCAAACACACCAAACACTCTTGTGGATAAGAATGATTCCGACTTTGATGAAATCTTGGAAGTGAAGGAGCTAAAAACCTTATACGAATGGGGCAAGAGAAAGTTCAGCATAGGTGTAATGTTGACACATCCAGGGATACAAACAATAAAAGCGGTAATCTTCTTAGCTTTCCTATTTTTGCCGCTACTAATGAATTTTCTAGTATTTGTGAACAGGATGTTGACTTGGAGAAAGAGGAGGCTGAGGTGGAAGATGATGATGATGGGGATACTTATGATATTTGGGATATTACGGTCGAGGACGTTGAACGAATTAGGCAATTTCTCACGCCTAATGTCCCTGATGAAATGGACGAAGTAATACAACCTTTGATCCCACAACCCATCCATACCACCTAATGATGACTATGTAGCACCGGCTACTAAATCAATTTTGGATGAACTTTTGGAAGAATTCAGAGACGAGATATTAAATGTTACCATGGTTGACGAGGAGGCTGATTTTAATCCTACTAAGGATATAGAGGAGCTTGAAAGACTTCTCGCTAAAGATCCTCAGTCACATTTTACAGAAATACAGGTGCATTTATCACTAAACCCGAGCCTTTCATTCATACTCAACCAATGAGTCCTTTATATGGAATATTTGAATCATATAAGTCATCAACTAAACCATATAAGGTAGATATGGAAATGAAATATCCTTCCAGGTATGGTCTCAAATCATCATTTCCCTACCCCGTAGCAAATGAACACCCGAATGGTGTCTATTGCTATTTCTACCTACACTTGATCCCAAGTGAAGGGATGGACACCCAATTACCTAGTAAATAAGGGTAGAGTCAAGCGAGAGACTCAAACAAAAACAAGCGCTTTGTGGGAGGCATCCTATGCCTATCTTTAAATTTATGTTTAATTTCCTATCAGCATTTAGTTGGTTTTGTATGTTTCTAACTTGGTTTTGCAGGTTCTTACAGTAAGGGGGTGGAATTCGAAGTCTCTTTGCCTTATAATTGTGTGGTAAAGTTGTTGCCGATTGCAGCAATTATGAAGTAACCATTACAGTTATGCCGTAATCATTGGACTTATGGCGTAATCTTTTCCATGATTACGTCGTAACTAAACTTAATCCAAAATTTTCAAAATGGTCATCCACATAATTACGGTGTAACCTTGTCCATGGTTACGCCGTAAATCACTTTCTACCAAATCAATAAAATGTTTTAAATTTACAAAGCCGTGTATTTTGTAATCGAACTTTGTGGTATGTCGCTGAAAACCCACACTGAGAACTTCACAATCTTCGCCACATTGGGCCACCAAGTGGTTTAAAAGGCTTGTTGCATACGCTAAATGCAACCGTGATTCCTATGAAAGTGAGTTACGATCGTATTTCTTGTATTATTATTCGGTACATTTCATGCTATTATGCTTTTATCTGGATTTATGCCTTTGGTATTAGTCTTTCTTGCAGCTATATAGGTAATGCACATGATGAGGTGCTTAGATGCTAATCAAGCTGCAAGGAAACATCCCAAACCGGCCTAGTTGGATGCTATACAGTGATGATGAGTTATTGGAGAAGTAAATGTTGCTTGAGGAAGCAGACTTGGAGCATGTTGTCTCTTCATCATACCGAGCAAATCCAGGAGAGTCTTTCGTTCTAATTCCACTCTAATCTTTAAATTTCATTTCCTTTATGTACAATAGGGACATTGTATAACCCAAGTGGGAGGATGGGAGTAGAATTGTCACTTGACTAAAATTTGCCTTCGATTTTCTTGTTTTCTTTAAAAAATGGTGCCAATTTTAAAATTTTGACATGTTTTTCTTAACTAAACTAGAATTAATCTTTACTGGATGCACATTTACCTGATATTTCTATTGGTGAGGGTTAAGCCTGATGTTCCGTTTTCATCCATTATACAAAATTCCACCAAAATATTGAGTGTGCCGGTAGTATTGTGGACTTTAGAACTTGACACTTACATCATTTCGAGACCTAATTGATTAGCAGGAAGAGATGGTTCGAGAAGGCAACATTTAGAAATTCACCCAAATAGCCCATATGTGTATATATGTGTGTTTATCAGCCTGTTACACAGACTTGTCGACCTCCCGTGATAAACCATTTTGTTACACTCATTATTAGTGCATGATACCCCTAGATCATCCTCATTGAGCCAAGCTATGTTTTCACCCATATTATATATGTTTCGTTACACCATTTCACCTTAGCCAACCCTATAGTCTATATTTATCTTTGTGTTGAAATTTTTGGCTACCTAAGTCCATGGTTTAAGAAAATGGTTCGAAGATTAGCACTTACTTTGATGATATATCATTTTGATCATGGAAGACCCCCCGGTATTATCACTTTCGATACTGTTTATCTTAAGTGGGGGGATATGGTATATGTTATATACGGGAGTATTGTAAAAAAAAGAGAAAAGATGGTGCAACTATAAGCCACCTAGTGATATAAAATCCTGATGTTGGTTACGTGTTATAAAACCAACTATCTAAAAAGGTGGTGCAACTATAAGCCACCTAGTGATTTTGGAGATGGTGCAACTATAAGCCATCCGAAGTATAAAGATGGTGCAACTATAAGCCACCTAGTGAAGAATGGGTTAGCATGCTCCGCAAGATCTCATTATTAGCTAACCATTATGATAATATGATCAGATTTTCGCATTTGGACTATGGATAGACAGTAGTCGGTTATGGATACCTTAGATTATATAGGACTATTTGTTTTGTGTTTTTATCTTAACACCAATTAAATATGTATCCCATGTCTATCCTTACCTTTTATATCATCTATTAAGCCTGTGCGTGTCACCCATGTTGCCTTTAAGAATTATTTAGACCCTAACTCTAACTGGTACAGATTTGTGTACTTTTCAAGCTTATGATAGAATACATGCTATGACTGTGCATATGAGCGATCATCCCGAAAATGAAACACTTAGACTAGTTTGAGAGTTGAGTGAATTTTGATCCCCTTTTCGTGAAGTGTTCGGCTTTGATGTTTTCTAGTATAAGTATTTTATAGATCCATTTCTCTGAGTTAAATTGGGGAAATCTTTTTATGAATTATTTTAACAAGTCTACTTGAGGGCAAGTAGAAGTCAAGTGGGGGATATTTGATAACATCAGATATTTAATACTTTTTCATATTAAATTTCTGCATTTATTGCCTTGCTTTATATCAATTTTATATGAACTAGGTACTTAATTCATTTATTTTACGAATTCAGGTAATTAAAGGCATTGGAACGGAAAATGACAAAATATGAGCATAAATAGTACCAATACTAAATTATTTAGTAGAGGTACTAAAATTATATGAAAGACTACTAAAATTCTACAGGATGTAGCCTAAGAGACAAATGAAGAATAGTACCACTACTATATTATTTAGTAGCGGTACTATATTTTTAATGACTAATGATATCGATATTGGAAGCTTAGAAGACATTACGGCGTAACGTCCCGGAGGAGTTACGCCGTAATCATTTATTAATTACGAGGATTTAGTGCTAACGAGGCATTACGGCGTAACGTCCTACAGGAGTTACGCAGTAATTAATTATTATGGAAAATATTGTATTGCTGAGTAAGGGTTACGGTGTAACCGAGTGATATCATTACGCCGTAACATTTTTTTACACTTGAAGATATAATGCCGCGTCAGAAGGTTTACGGCGTAATGTGGCCGATGTCGTTACGCCGTAAAGATGACTCATCCAGGGACCAAAGGTGCTAAACTTCTATTATGTTTCAAGGATCAAATATAAAGTTGCAACTACGATGAGGGCTGAATTTGCCAAAACTCTAAAGTTCTATATTAGTATATAAAGTAATCGCATGATACTGAATCATTCATTCAATTCATTAGGAGTTTTCTTTCTTTCTGTGCGCACGTCGAGGAGAAGAAAAGAGAAGCAGCCAACTAGGTTGCTTGATTCGGGTATAGGACGAACCCTTCGGGGGTTTTGCCACTGGATCTAACCTAGAAGATCATGAGCATGTATTTCAGCATGATTTGTACATGAATTCCTCAACAAATACAACAGTATAATTTTCAATTAATATTTTTTAATGATTTATTGATCTCGGAAATTAGGTGATCGCAGAGAAGTATAAGGACATACCCCATTGCAAATCAGTCTTGTCGATATTAGAACCACTAATACAACAAGAATTAGACATTGCACTTGAGATCAAGATAATTAAACTTATGATATTTAATTAGTTAAATGGCTTCATCTTCTTAGTAGTTTTCCACTATACCAATTCCTTTGATTGATTAAACCACTTTAATTCCTCTCGTTTATTCTCTTACAAATTAATTTTCTAAAACAACTTTAAAAACGTGAAAACCATTTAAACTCAGATTTAAACCGCCCTTTAGATCGTGGGAAGTCCTCAGATTTACCAAAACTACACTACTCACAATCGGGGTCTCTGCCCGTTAGTGCGTTGGTAAAGGTGAGGCGAGTTTTATAAATTTAAAACTTGGTAAATATATATTTAAAATAAAATACGCATCAAGAGGCGTTGAGGATATGGTATCTTTGGTTTGTAAGGTTTTGGTATCGAAGTTTCTTTAAATGGTTTGGGAGTTTGATATTTAGGTTGAGGCGTAGATTCCTCATGTTCATCATCTCTATCGAAATTGATAGGAGTTTCAGAATCATTTTGTAGATCATTCGGGTTAATTCGTGGGTCATAGATTTTACCACTTCTTGTAAATATGGCATTTACATGCTCGTTTTGAGCAGTTGGTATGGTTTAGATGAGTTACCTCGAGGGTTTGGTTGAGTTTTGATAGGAAGAGTTCCAAAGGGTCGAGCGGATTGATTGTCAGCAAGTCTGTCAAATTTAGCTTCTAATTTTGGATCGAGGCTTGATGATTCTTGGTAGTTGTTTTGAGTTGGATTTTGAGCTCCATGAATGTTTCTTTGACAAAAACGTTTGTTGTTTGTTGAGCTTTCATGAAATCATTTAATTTTCTTTGTAGGTCGTATGGTTTATCATCAGAGTTTGATCGAGAGTTGTCTCGATTATAATCATTTCTTCGTCTTGAACGTCAATTATCACTATTCAAGTCACGATCGTGGTATTGATTATAAAAACGTGTTTGACGGAAAGTTTTCATGAATTTTGCCTTTTTTTCACGAGACATAGGTGTGTCATCATCGTTATGATCAGGTATCGGTTGTTTTGAACGGGTTTGGAATTCTTTATATTGAGTGTCCATTTTCATGGACATGGCATCTATTCTGGCCATAATTTTGTCAGTATCGGAATTACTGCTGCCTTTATCGGCAAAAGCTACAGTTTTTTTAAGAGATGGTTTAGATTTTTTATTCTTAGCCCAATTAAGCTTGAGTAAGACTTTGTCTTCGAGAAGTTGATAAGCATGATTTGGTGTCTTATAAAGGAAAATACCACCGGCCGCGACATTAAGAGCTTCTTGGGTAATTTCGTTAAGGTCGTGATAAAAGATTTTTATAATGTTGCCTTTGGACAGATTGTGACCATGGCAATTTCTGAGCATTTCCTTCATACGAAGCCAAGCATTGGTTAGAGTTTCATTTTCATGTTGAGAAAAGGCTCAGATTTCTTCGCGGAGTCGATCGAATAACGCTGGGGGAAAGAATCGGTTAATGAAAGCGGTTCAAAGTTCATCCCAGTTTTCAATGGTTCCTTCGTTGAGTTCGTTCAACTAAGTTTTTGCTTCACTCGTGAGTGATAGGGGAAAACATTATAACAATGGCTTTCGAATTGCTGTCTTTTATTTAAAAACATATCACGATAATCACCGGGAATTCATGAACGTGTTTGGGTGGATCAGTTTTAATCCTATCATCAAATTGGTTTCCTTTTACGGGAGTCAACTCGTTACCTTTAATGGCGAATTTGTTTGCAGTTTTAGGAATGGTGATTGCTAAACCGGGAGTCGGAGCGACAACACGGTCGGCAGCCCACATTGGTTCATCATCCATTAGGTTGTAATTTTGAAGAATAACGAGAAAGTGACGGAAATAGTTGATATCAAGAATTGGCATGTAGACAACTCTTGGATTTTTGTGTCGTTCGTTTCTTTGTTCGTCGTTAGGCTTAGTTTGTGTTTATGGCATGTCATAAACACTAGTTTATCAAGTTGTTTGTAGCTTGAGGTTAATGTGGTACTTCAGCCACACTTCATGTACTTAACTGTTTTTTGGTTAGTATATTTATCGGGGTAAAACCCTTTACCCAAAAAAAAACTCTCCTGCTTTGTCGATGAAGTCTTCAATTCAGGGTTTGTTTAGGTTCAGGTAATGGTTCGACAAGTTTAGAGTTGGAAGCACGTGTATGCATCCAAGGGAGATTTTTTTATTTTTGAGAATGTTTTTAGTAAAAACGTTTGACTGCGAAAAGTGTATTGCACTTTCTGCAACAGAAATTACAGAAAACGGGCAGATTGATTAAAAAAAAAAGATTTAAAGTTTATTTAAGAAATTGATTACAGAACCCCTTTAAAAATCCCCGACAACGCAGCCAAAAACTTGATGTGTTTCAAAAGCTTTAAATTTATAAGACTAGAATTACCGGTTATTAAATGGAAACACACGTATGTAGTATAATATTTAAGGTAAGATCAGGTCGTCCACAGGGATTTGATTTATGTTCGTATAATCGTAGTAAAATAAACTTTAACAATTTTCAAATGAGATATGATGGATTCAATAATGGAGAAAGATGACTACTCAAATAGTTTATATAATTCCTAAGCAATGGTAATGATTACGATCTTAGATTTAGGACTTAATTTATAAAAAGGTTTTCTCGTCAAAAAACGTTTTCACAAATTAACTTGTTTTAACTTAAGACTTATATTAGTTTAACTTAATTAGATGTGTCACTCAAATAATCAAATTACTATTATATCAAATCTATTTTGTTTATCAAATAACGTAAGCGGATTTCTCCAACCAAATGATAAAGATCATAGACAAATCATTAAAACCATATAACACATAACGGGTCTTTCGACCTATACCGTTATATGCATACAATCAAAGTTGACAAGATAGGACATAATAGGATTTCAACATAAGCTTAAGATTAACAAGATCAAAGTCATACCAAACATTTATTTATTAAATTAACCTCTCTGAGTAGACATAAGAGGTTTTGCCTCTCATGGCTATGGTGTTCATATCAAAGTAGAATAGAGAAACAAGAAACATACGAGATTCAGATTCAGAAATGGATCGAACAACCAGTTTACAAATACCGATTCGTACTAAACCCTTATTTAACTAAATACTATGATATTGTTCTTTGTTCTTGCCGGAATTTTGTTCTTCAACCCAGATAATGATGAAGCAATTTGAGAGAGATTTTGTATTTTGATGTGTGTGAGAAATGAGAGAATTCTCCTTAATTTATAGGCTGGTCGAGGCTCAAAGTGCGGCGCACATTCTAAAATGTGCGGCGTACTTAGCCTAAGTCGGTGGAAATATCATTAATGCTGAAGAGAAGTGCGGCGCACATCATGGAAAAACCGGCGTACTTCAATGCATTAACTGACTTCATTTAATTCGTTAACAAGTGCGGCGCACACAGAAGTAAGTGCGACGCACATCTGGCTTAATTTTTTTTTTGGACTTTAATCATAAATTTTTCTTCTAAAACTTGTCTTCCGATGATATAAAACACTTGTAGTTGATCTTTTGACTCGAGATGTCTTCAAGTGAACCTGCACATATTTCATGCTATTAAGTACCAAAAGTTCACGAGAAATGATGAAATATATACAAATAACGCCGCCGAAAACATGTATAATTTAGGTGTTATCACCCAGCCTATAAATAGGGGGGATTTTCAAGCCATCTCATATCATCTCATACAAATCAAAATATCTCTCACACACAAATCTCTCTCAATCTTTGGAGTTTAATCAAGAATTCCAACGAAGATGAAGACGATTTATAGTATTTAAGTGTAATTCGGTTTAGTAAGATTCGATACTTGTAACGGGTGGTATTGATCCATTTTTGACCCGAATCTCGTATGTTTCTTATCTATCTACTTAACTTTGTTATTATGAACTTTGTAGCCATGAGAGACTAAACCTCTTATGACTACTCGGTGATGTTAATATAATAAATAAGCATTTGGTATTATTACGGTCTTGTTAATCTTAAGCGTATGTTGACATCCTATCGTGTCTTACCTTATCAAATTTGTTCATCAACTTTGATTGTATACGCATAATGGTATAGGTCGAAAGACCCGTTATGTGCTATATGATTCTAAAGATTTGTCTATGATCTTTACTGTTTGGTTGGAGAAATTCACTTACGTTATTTGATAAACAAAATAGATTTGATATAAAGTAACTTGATTATTTGAGTGACACATCTAATTAAGTTAACTAATATAAGTCTTAAGTTAAAACAAGTTAATTTGTGAAAATGTTTTTTGACGAGAAAACCTTTTTATAAGTTAAGTCCTAAAATCTAAGGTCGTGATCATCACCATTGCTTAGAAATTATATGAAATATCTGAGTAGTCATTCTCTTTTATTATCGAATCCATTTTCAATCATATCTCATTCGAAAAAGTTGTGAAAGTTTGTCTTAAAACTTGTGATTTTACAAACTAAATCAATTCCCTATGGACGACCTGGTCTTACCTAAAATATTATACTACATACGTAGGTTATACTTTACCCGTGTGTTTCCATTTAATAATCGGTAATTCTAGTCTTATAAATTAAAGCTTTTGAAACATATCAGGACTGCACCTCAATGTCATTGGCAGAAGCAGAGTATGTGGCGCTATCCGCGAGTTGTGCTCAAGTAATGTGGATGAGGACACAGCTTAAGGATTATGGTTTTGACTACAATAAAATACCATTGTACTGCGAATCTCAGTCAGCCATCGCCATCTTGTTTAATCTAGTGCAGCACTCCCACACCAAACACATTGTTGTCCGCTATCACTTTATCAAGGAACAAGTTGAACGTGGTATAATTAAACTGTATTATGTCAGAACTAAATACCATTTAGCTTACATGATTACAAAAGCTCTTTCGCAAGAAAAGTTTGAGTATCTTGTTAGACGAATTGGTATGAGATGTTTGACTCCAGCAGAATTGGAGGTTATGGCAAATGTGACTACTTGATATTACATCAAACATTGACTTGTAAATATTTTTGACAAAATAAAATAGAAAAATATAAAATTTATAAAACTAAATACAAAAATATAAAATTTCTAAAAGCAAAATACAAAATCAGAAAAATCAAAAACTACCAAAAAGAATATTCTCGACATGTCTCTTGGAATCGATAATATTTACGTCCCCAGAAATGTCAATTAACATTGACGCGGGTGTGTAAATGAAGTTCGAGCAAGAGTTCAAAAGTTTTAAAACATGTCATTTCTATTTTCTAAAATGACTTAAAGTTATTTCATACTGCAACTCGGGCTTATTGACAATGGCTTATGTACACATCAATACATGACCCGAACTTCAAAGACAAGAAAGTTTATCTATAAAGCTATATTATCCTAACAACGAGAAAAGCAATTTTCTCAGACTTGAGTAGTTTATTCAAGACATTCAAAGTTGTAAGCTCAAACAAGAACAGTGTACGCTTAAGTGCGTTTATCCTTGGCGTTAGAAGAGAAGTCTTCTAACTTGTGGTTTTTCAAAAGTTAAACATAATTTTTCAAGAATTTCTCAATGACAATTCAAATCTTTCTAAATTATGTGTTCAACACTCCATTCCTCACGAAACTCTCAAAGACAATCATTTTAAAATCGTAGTATCATTTTTAAAAATGAGTCAAATTTTAAGGGGGAGTTTTTCAAAAACCAAAGTTTTAATGGTTTTGGATACATAATCTCACGAAAATTATTATGTATTCAAAACATTATCAAAAGTCTCTTCATAACAAATCGGTAATAATGACATAACTTAGTTTCGAATGTTTGTTATAAGATGATTCAGTGTCTGAGCATAATTTTTCATGAATTCTTCAATGACATTTTATAATCTTTTAAAATTGTGTGCTCAATACTTTCTTACCCTTAATTTATATCTAATTTACAAAATTGGTACCATTTTTTGGAACATTTTATATGTAAAATTGAGGGGGAGCAAACATACAAAACAAGTTCCACATAATTCATGCTGAAACATTTCTCTTCCCATTGAATTTTTCAAGACAAATTTTAATCACTTGGTATTTCAAAAACTAAGTGACTTAGTATTTAAAATAAGGGGAGAAATGTGCTTAAAATGTGATCTAGAAAAATAATAAGTGATCTAAAAGACTCAAATTGCTTTTCACTCTTACCCACACGTGCGAAACACTTTTGAATATCGATTTATGTGTGTAGGGGTAGTTTTCAAAAGAATAAACTCTCAAAGTGTCACATGTTTTGATATTCTATCAAACACTTTGATTGATTTTCAAACAAGGTTTTATGGTTACGATCTTATACCCAACAACCTATTAATTCACGACGATTCTGAAGTCATAAGGTGGTTAGGTTAGGTATTAGTCCTATGATCCAACCAGAACCGAAGGGATCTACCCAAGGATAATCCATAGTTAGAAATAGCAGTCCTTAGGTATGATTTGGAGAAGAATGAGAAATAGGAATAATGTTGACTAAGGCATGAGCTAACACTAGAACAATCACAACAAGGTGTTAGTAATGACGTCTTGGTAAACATTGAAGGGGTTGAAGAATAAAAAAGAAATGTAAGGATAAAGGGTGTAAAGAAAGAAGCCCTCCATAAAACTTAAGGCAAAAACCGAGTCAATACATATGCTATCAGTCTTCACAAAGATGAATACTGGTATTGAAGAAAGACATCATGGACCCAGTGATGCACTGCACAACCATTCCCAGCCATTTAAGTTTCTCTCAAAAGATGCTTGTCTCATTTATCACGGAGATTAACACGACTTCTATTGACTTTCTCACTCAAAGTTAGTTAATATTGAAAAGGTGGCAGTCTGCTCCAGCCTTTGATCACTAAAACCAAAACGCACAAATCAAGTCTAGAGCCAAAAGATCAATAAATAAATCTCATTAGGACACATTCCATGACAAACACTTGTTAAACACCATAACAAGAGTCCTACACATTATCCTTGTGATTCTGCCAGAACATTTAGAGTGATACTCTTTAGTATTCACAGTGATAAATAGAAATCCTTCCAGTATCATCATCAAACAGCACTACGGTAGGTGACTTGTGAGATTATATATGGATCAAGCTTGTGTCAACTGGATATCGATTTTGGTCCAGTAAATGAATTGACGACTCAATCAGAAAGATAGTAACTATCTGATTTACTCTTATCGTGTTGTCTGCTTTGAGACGTTCCGATAATGAGTACAAGCTAGTACAGCTGGAAACCCTGTCAAGGAGATTCTTCTTAAATTGAATCTACCTGATCACAGGTACAATTTTTATATTGTAAAACGGTCCTCACAGAACCAGAGGTTAATGCAACCGAACTTCGATGAATGACAAAGCCATATTCGTCCATATCTGCTGTTTATCACTAACATTAAAATGCAGGTACAAACGATGATGTTGCAGCCTCATTCCAGCAGATTCAGATTCATTACCTTATGCTCATGCTCAAGATACAAAGACATATTATAAGCATCAAGATTCAAGAATCAAGAATCAAGAAAGTTAAAGATTAATTAAAGACAACGACTTCCGCAACTCTGATATTCAAGATCTTCCTTAAAGATATCAAGATTATCAAGACAAATATTGTCAAGGGAGATTGTTAGCAAGCTTTCAAGATGATGCATAGTATGAGCATGTTGGTCAAGACACAAGATCGCAAGGTGGCAATGACGATAAAGACAAACAAGGAAAAGATTTAAAGATCTCGAAACTAAAGACAAAGTCAAAAGACAATGACAAAGGCTCAAGATCAAAGATCGCATAGCATGAAGGAACAAGCCCACAACAAAGATAAAAACCAAGACCAAGACTCAAGAACTCAAGAACTCAACGACAAGACAATCTCAAAGACCTTACTTTAGGAGAGATTGTTAGCCTAAAAAATAATGAGTCGAATAAGGAATCGCGATCTTTAATCACAATACGTTGTAATAGGCTAGAAAGGGATAGTGGGATCATTAGTTAATTTAATATTGTATGTGTATCAGGCTAAAGCCCAAAGTAATCCTCAGCCCAACCCACCTTACCACAACCTATAGCTCAAAGCCTTTAGGTATAAATACCCCTTCTCCACAATGGAGAAGGGTTGGTTGCTCATTTATGTAAACATTTCACATAGTTCAATCCATCCTTCCTTTCTCTCTCTACTTTCTCTCTCTAAACTTCTCTTTTCTTTTCTTCTTATTTGACTCGTGTAAACATGAAATAGGTTCCTACAAGAAGTATGAGCATATTGGTCTGAAGGTCACAAGATCACAAGAAGGAAAAAGGTTACAAGATGATGAAAAGAGATGATGTTTGGCTGATGATCTCAAGAAGCTCAAGACCACATACAAGTCAAGCTAAAGGAACAAGCTCAAGCCTACAGTCAAAAGATCACTACATATTTCACAAGATAAAGATAAAGATAAAGATAAAGACTCAAGACTACGAGAAATACGACTAAGCTTAAGTTTTTGTAAAATAGAGTGACCTCCCTTTGGGGGAGATTGTTAGAAATACGAAAAAGTATCGCTCACTCCTAATATGTATTTCGTAGCTCGTAGTTAATCATTATGTAAACGTAAGCTAACCGGGCCAAATCTATGGGATAATAAGCCCATGACCATCTCTTGTAAGGATGTATATAAGCCCTCTCCATCCCATGGAGAGGGAACACCCTTTCTCTCTTTAGAAGTGTCCAACCACTCTTTCTCTCTTTAGATTTCTTTCTTTATTTTCATAGATTGTTGTGTGATTGATATTCTACAGAAAGGAAAGTGTACATTTTTGTACATTTATCCTCACAACGGAAAGCTCACAACGGAAAGCTTACAACTTCTCGGACTTGAGCTAGTTCATTAAGATATTCAAAATCTTGAGCTCAAGTAAAAGTTTTCAAAATATTGAACACAATTCACAAGAATTTCTCAAAATGATTTTTCAAATCTTTTAAAATTATGTGTTTAACACTCCCTTTCTCGATAAATCTTTTGATTTACATTTATTTTTAGGGGGAGGTTTCAAAAAAAGTAGTGTTTGAGCATTATTTTTCAAGAATTTTTCAAAGATATTTAAAATCTTAACACTCACTCTACCCCTTAATATATACTTGTGGTGTCATTCAAAGTGAAGTGTTGTATTATTGAGGGGGAGTATAATGAAATTCTTTTTCTAAACAAAAGAAATTCTTTTCAAGTTAAAAATAGTTGTTGTTAAGTATATCAAAAAACGCGTCAGCGATCTAACTTGCATCCGGTTTTGACCGTTTCATATGACCACCACACCACAAAAACCACGCATAAGTTGTTCAAGATCATCCATAATTCGATTAGTGATGCCCAATAAAGATGCATAGAAGATAGAATTGACATAATCAATTGGAGTCTTACCGCAAACGACAAACACTTGTTTTTCCAGTTTCCTATCCGGTTTAAACCTCTCAACAAGAACCTTG
>BQNB010071415.1:0-32777 GCA_026074375.1 Tanacetum coccineum
AAGGGGCCGCCTTACATTACTTGGCCGGTCCCCTTAGAGCTAAGAGGGTCGCATGTCTAACGACCAAGAATTCTTGGTTTTTCGATTTTAACTAGTTTTTGTTAGTATACAACTATTAAAATACGACGAAAAATACCAGTAGTATTATTTGAGATAATATAGTTCTCGAGAAATAACGTTGAAGTTATATAGGAGGTTTTACTCGACATGTTTAATTAACTTTTCGTTAATTAAATGGGCTTTAATTATTTTGGATGATATATTTGAGTTGTCGAGATTTTAGAGCAATAAAAGGTTTAGAAAGGATTGACGTAATTTGGTTGACATTTTAATTAATCTTTTGTCAATTAAAAATACTTTGATTATTCTGGATGAAATAACCAAGTTGTCAAGTCGAGAGAGGTTTTAACGAAGATTAAGTGACATTTTCAATTAACCTTTCGTTAATTGAATATTTTAATGACTTCGGATGAAATAATTAATTGTCACGATTTAGAGTGTTTTCGTGAAGAATAGAGTCAATGCTCGATTATTCGGTTCTTATAGACGTCGTTCTTTGTAGACATGTAGTCAAGGCGGATGTCATAGTTGATGGGAGTATGTCTCATCCATAGTGTCATGTCTTTCGACGCTTACATATAATTATTTACTAATCCTAATTCTATGTGGATTATTACCTACCGACTGACTCACCTTCCTTCTCCTACGTGAGCTTACTACATGTGGACATAAAAGATTTTCACTGTGTAGTTAATCCTAAATTAATTACGGGAGAACAAAGTTCATCATTAACAATTTGTTCCTTTCTATTTAATTCTAGGTAACCAATCTAATGATATTTCTAGTTATGACACTTATTTTTCTCAAGCTTAATTCTTATTCTATTAACAATAAGCAAATATTACTTTTAGCATATTCACACATATTTATTTAACACTTAACACATAATCCATATTCTAAATAATTTAGAAAGAAGTCATACCTTAGCCCATGATGTACTCACTTTAATAACGTGTGAGAATAGCTTCACCTCCTTTGTAAGTATACACTATCTTTTGATAACTCATCACGAGTAAAGATCAAACATGATCTTCAATTTATTTGTCGAGTTCCAAAAAGAAATTATCTCCAAGCATATCTACTTAAGTATAAGAATTTAACCATGTGGTCCCCAATATATCATGGTCATTAGTGTCAAATATCATTTGCATATTTTGCATTTGATTTGGATGTATATAGGATGGATACATTCCCTAAGGATTGTAGTTTGGTTGTTGTGAATAATTCCACATCGTGGGAAATGTTTTAGAGTAATTTTGTCTATCTTGATTTCTCCTAGATTGTGGTGTTTTAGACCGAGGGTGAGAATTATTAATTCTTTTTGGAGGAGGATTTTTTTTATCTCATTTCGGATTTAGTAAATACGACTCCGGGTTTTAAGGATGGTTTATAAAAGCTTTTTTACTTCATCATTGCTTGCAATGGGAACTTTACTATTCTTTATAAGTATATATTTAAGTTTTGGGCTTGAATTTAATTCTACTAATTTTTCTTTAGGTTCAAGCCCTAGTGATTTTATAAAATTTACTTGTTTAGTCTCACTTGTTGATGCTTCGGTCGAGTTAAATCCTAGACCCGATTTATCTCCGGATGGTTTTTGAAGACTTAACATTTTCTTAAGTGGTTGAGTACTATTATTAAATTGATTAAGCTTAGAGATTTCATCCTTGAGTTTTTCATTATCATATTTAAGGTCTTAACATATCTTACACTCTTCATTTGTTTCTTTACCTTTTACTAATTTAGATAATTTATTTTTCAATTTGGGTATTTCATTTTCTAGCCGATTTTTAGTTAGTTTTAGTGAGTCGTGACTTTTAGACCTACTTTGCATAAACGATTATACTCACTGTGTAAGTCTTTTTCATCTAACGATGATAAGTCATCACAAAAAATTGGTTTCAGAAAGTACCTCATTGGATGCTTTAGCCACAAGACAATTTTCGTCTTTAGTCTTTTCTTTTTTCTCTTCATCGCTATCACAGCATGCTCCTTCAACGAAAGCTCTTTGATTATGTTTTCTTGATGGTTTTGGGCATTCTCTGATGAGATGATTTGGATCTCCACATCTAAAGTATTTTCTTTCGCTTTTGCTATTCTTGTCATCTTTATTCCTTTGGAAAGATTCTCTTTCATCGCGTGATTGTCTTACAAGTCTTCCTCATCTTTTGAAAAATTTCTTGAAGTCTCTCACGGCCATGTCATATTCTTCGTCTTCACTATCGGAGGTCGAACTATCTTCATCACTCGATTCATTTTTAGCCTTTAAGGCAAGAGATCTACTTTGTTCTCTTTTGCCTTTGACCATTTTAAAATCTTTCTTTATTATCACTTCATAAACTTTCAAATTTCCAATAAGTTCCTCTAGTAATAGTGATGTCAAATCCTTCGACTCTTCAATAGCCGTAACCTTTGCGCGCCATTTAATATGAAGTGCCCTAAGAAATTTCCTAACATAGTTCTTGCTAGAAAAACCTTCATCAAGTGCTTTTAGACTAGTAATAATAGTGTTAAATCTAGCAAATCCATTATCTATTGATTCCTCTTTCGGAATCATAAATTGTTCATATTGTTGAACAAGAATATCTATTTTATTATCTTTGACTTGACTATTACCATGGTTAGTGATTAATAAAGTATCCCAAATTTCTTTTGCGGTTATACACATAAAAATTCTTTCGTATTCTTTACGTGGCAAAGCATTATAAATTACCATTTTAGCTTCATTATTTTTAGCAAGTTTCTTTTTAAGATCATCGCTTTGTTTGTCAAATGGTACAATCTCATCCTTTTTAGTTTCAGGATTATATTGAACGGGAGGAAAATCACCATAGGTAATAATATGCCAAAGATTTAGATCTTTTGATTTCACATAAGTTTCGAATCTGTTTTTCTAATAATTAAATCTTTCACTTTTAATTAGTGGTGGTATTTGCATAGATTTCCCTTTTAAATAATTTTCCGATTCCATAGATCGATTCAAGTTTTAAAATACAATATATTTTTAAAAACTTGTTTGACGTGGCTTCTGATACCAATTGTGGAAAATTAGAAGGGGGGGGTTAAATAGTTTACTGCTTTTTAATTTAGTATATAGTTTGTTTGTAAAAACTTAGATTTGATTTTATGTGATCTCAACGTACATACAATATAAACAATTTAACTAAGTGAATGAATAATAACAAAATAAGTATGTAAAACAAGAGATAAGAGTTAGAAAGATCAAACCACAACACAAGGATTTATAATGGTTCGGTAACGAAGCTCCACTTCGTCCTACTCCACTCCCCGAGTATCCAACTTGAAAGTTCTCTTCACTATGTCAACAAACTCCCTTTAGGCGGAGAAAACCCTACACAAGTAGCTTACATAAAATTTTGACACTAAGCCAAATGTCGAATTCTAATCTTAGCTAGAACCAATCTACCACACACTTTGTATTTTGAGGACTAAAATACTAACCGCACTAACACAATATCACTTCAACTAAGCACTAACACGATCACCCCGATCTAACTATTCTCTCTGTGATCACCATAATCTAACTATACTCTCTATGATCACCACGATCTAACTATTACACACAATTACACAAGATGCACAAATGATTTACAAATTATAACACAATTGTAATTATGTTACAAGAACACGAGCTAAGCTATAATACTTTGTAACTTGATGGTAGAAAATATTCTTCTCTTGTACTTGAGGATTTAATCTTGGATCACTTGGAAACAAATACTTAGAATTAAATGATCAAAGGAATAGAAGTGAATGTAAACTGATTTCAGAACAGAAAGAAAATGTGTGTAAAAGATGAAAAATCAATTGGGAACAGTCTGCTATTTATAGGCAAAGTTGGGAGCGTTTTGGACAAGTCGGCCCCCTTTGCTCCTATGTCGGCCCCTTTATCACTAAGGGGGTCGCCGAAGGCCAGACGCTCTATTTTTTGTCTTTTCCAGAGGAGGCGTTTTCTGGATCAAATATATCCGTTTTTAGGTGAAAATTTTGAATTCAAAACATTTATTATGAATAAACATTTCTTATAAATGTTGTTTTGTATAAGTTATAAAAATGTTTGTTACATTTTATAACAAAAATATGAGGTTGAATAAAAATTCCTTTGATCATAAAATGCATTAAGAATTTATTTATCCATACCTTTAAGTGATTAAAATTTTGAAATGAAAATTTACGACTAATTTCTTTTTTACGTTTAATTTTATATTGAGCGTTTTTACATTTTGTGATTATCAAAACGTAGAGAGGTCGAACAATATTAATAACGTTTTTAGGTATTATTTCTATCAACAAAGATGATACCATTATAGCAGACTTATCAAAATCAGACTAAAAATGCAACGCACACAACACAGTGAAGTATACCAGTGAGGTTCGATCGCATAAATATGAGGCTCAGATTAATTAGTATTCGAGAAAACAGGACATATCCGCCATGGGTGCGAACTTAAAAGTTTGCCTCGCAAGACACGAAGGTTTACGGCTTTAGTCAAACCTATTCAAGTTCATCATAGCCTCTAATAGTTGATCCTTACATCTGACGTGGCCGCAAGCTTGGTAAGCACATTCTTTTGACACACAAGTTTGCCTCGCAAGCACAAGGAGTCGTGGTGCCAAACTCTTGGTGCCAAACTCCAAAAGTGGTGCCACGTCAGCAAAATAGAGTTTGGCACCAGAAATGCCATGGCACCAGAATTCAGTGGGAGTGGTTTTGGCAAATCGTATTCTGGTTGCCCTTAGCATTTTTTTTAAAATAAAAATCAATTAAATTTTATTCAATTAAAAATTTTTAAAATTTACTATAATACTTAAAATTACATAAAACATTCAAACATATTAAAAATTACATAATTTAATACCAAACTAATCATCATCATTATTCAATAGATGTTCCACAAGGTCTTTTCGAAGTTCGTTGTGCGTTTTCCTATAGCGAGTTCTTTTGTCTTCCTAACATGTAAGTCACATCTTTCGACCCAGTCTCTACTATGTTCGGTGCGGGATTCACGAACATATCACTGAAGTTAATTCTAATTCCTCGTCTTTCCAATATCATGTTAGTAAAATTTTAACAACAATACATGATTATCATGGGGTGTTGATTGCATTGCACGCGAGGGATGTCGTATTAATCCCTACGACCTGTAGGACTCCGATTGCCCGTTAAATATCTTTTTCTTGATGGCTTTTGAGTGATACTCTCTTAATCTTTAAGGATTTTTCATCCCTTGCAACAGAATACGCGTTTTGACAATCGTAGACCTGAGGATAATACGTCGCTAAATAGTAAACCTTTCCTATATGTAATGCCCGTTTACAACAAACGGAACACTCTGGAGTATATCTGTAATTTCATCAATATTTAATGGGGAACCATATACACATTTAAATCATTATTGCACAGGAACCCCAAAAATATGCATGACAAATCCATAATTGTTGATCCAGCAACAACCTTCTAACATAAGAGTTGGTATTTATGTGTACTCTTTTGAACTGCCATGTTAGGCCTTTGGGCAATTTTTCAATCTCATTGCATACAATCGATACTCCAGAGGGCAATTCACGGCCACCACAAATACGAAGTCATGTTTTTCTTCGTTGCAATTGATTGTTTTATTATTATCAGTTGCAGTTGGCCTTCTTAAAAAATTATTTTGTATAAAACGTGAATGCATTTAGTTAAAGTGATCTAAGCATTTTCGTGATGTACATTCAGCAATTTGATAATTACTCATCAAAGATCAGGTGGCTGGTGCCGTATTGCATTTGGCCGTTATTAGAAGGATGTGCATTTAAAATTGGACCAATACAATTACGGACGATGCAGCGATAGTACTCTAAAATACCTAAAGTAAACAGGCAGGGGTTGCACATTTTAAACTTAAGTTATCGTTGAGTATTTTATTAAAAAGTGTGTGAACTCTACGATACCTGCGCTAAAACTTTTCTTCAGGATATTTCGGTTATTACTCGTCGTCACCAAAATAGTGGTCGATTAGACTTTGTTCCGCCTCTTCCGTTCACAAAAATAATATATGTCCCTCCTCCTCTTTGGAACATCACTCGAACCCGGTTCTTGCTCACACAAACCCACATAATCACACAAAATACGTTGATACGACTCATAATCCCGCATATGTCGCTCATAGTCGGGTTGACAAGGAAAGAATCATAATGATCGTATGCGTCGGTTGGGTCGAAATCGTTGAGATTTTTTTGATCCTTATTTGAAATGAAAAAGAGAACGTATTGAAGTAGAAGATGTATGAAAGGTTGTGTGTGAATTATGAAATATAAATGGTACACGGTTTTTATAGGATTTTTAATGGGTAAAATTATGATTTTTGGGGGTTTTTTTTTGATCTATCCGCTCCCCTAACGGAATAGATTTTAAAAAAAAATTGCATGTATGGCGTGGGCTGTTAGCCACCGGCGCGAAGAACCTGGGCGCGAGACATGGTGTCGTTGCGCCGTTGGCAATTTAGAGCCATGGCTTGGCAACATGCCAACAGCCATGGATCTCCCTACCATCTAAACAACAGTAGAATATGTCGTTTAATCAATTATGGGGGTTATCATCAAGGGAAATACGGTTCTCACTAATATACATAACTCGCAATCCTGACATTGTTATAATATCACTAAAAGCACAACATTTGAATATTTTATTTGCATTTGGTTTCTAATGGTGTGTATTCAATTTTTGGCTTTTGCTATATGTTCCCACTGTGCACTGTTGATTACTGGGAGGCGGTGTGGGATTGGGGAGAGGGGGGTGTGATGGATGCGGGTTGTTGGGGGTGGGTGGGGAGGAGGGAGGTAGAGTTTGAAGGGGGGGTGGTGGTGGGGGGGGGGGGTGTGCGCCATGGCTTGGCACCAAGCCAACAGCCATGGACTCCCTCCCCTCTAAACAACAGTAGATATGTCGTTAAACAAATATGGGGTTATCAACAAGTGGAAATACGGATCTCCACTAACAAACACGCAATCTGACATGTAATAATTCACTAAAAGCAACATTAGACACTATTAAATGCAAAAGGATACAACTGTTGCGACATCACAAATAGGCATAAGCTATATGTTCCCCTTTCACATTTGAATACAGGTATGCAAATATCATAGACGGGCATGGGTGGTATAGGTAACATTAGACTAAGCAACATCCAACAGCAACAATCCCAAAACAAAACACAAACACAATCAAATAGTATAAATAAAATGTAGAAGAGAATAAAATCAACCGCACATCCTAAAAACAATACATAAATTTTCTAGAAACACATAGCCAACGGAACTGGCATTTGACACAAAGCAATTCGAGACAACAAACTATGAACTCACAAACACCCACAAAGCCATAAACATATGATGGAGAGGAACATGTGTTAAACAAATAAAATAAGAGGCAATGGATGCATGGTTAATACAGTTACCATTTGTTTATCAAGGATTCTTTTTCATCTAATGAACACCAACATGATATCATGGGGCAAATATAGCACAGGACGCATATTCACCGAGAATCATGCTCGAATCCACTTGACATATAGGAAAAGGGGATACTTCCTCTGTGGCTGAAAGCTTAATAAGCTTGCCCCGCCACACTGTCCCTTTTCTTCAATGCATGTTTTGCTTTTTAGTTCACGCTATGAGGCTCAGTTTGATTGGTAATCGAGAAAAGCGGTCACATCCGCCATGGCTGCAAAGTTAATAGTTTGCCTCGCCAAGACACAAATGTTTACGGCTTTAGTCAAACCTATTCAAATTCATCATAGCCTCTAATAGTCAATCCTTGATCTGATACACAATACTCAACTAATACACACATTGGATGAATGGTTATTATAGTAACCATATGTCTACCAAGAAAAAGTTCTTTTTTATCTAATGAACAGTAACATGATAACATGTTGCAAGTATAGCACACAACACATAGTCACACACAACATAACAACACTAATCTCCAAAATGCAGTCCTTAAAGACTCCACCGCCTAGCTCACCAAAAAAAAACAAATTGCCAACCGCTTTATGGTGTCCTCAAAGCAAAAATGTATTATATGTATAATTGCAAGCTTAATAACCTTTCCCTGCCACAATGGCCCTTTTCTTCTATAGGCTTAGATAACTTATTCAAACTCGTCATAGCCTCCAATATTCAATCTTTGAGTTCGCAGACAAACATAATAATAAGGTACGTCTGACGTGGCTGCAAGCTTAATAAGCTCGTCCCGCCACGATGCAGATAATCCTGGCTATGTTTTGAATGTATTATAGGTATAATCAGGCTTGAATCCACTCAACAAACATGAAAAGGGAATACTTTCTCCATGGTTGAAAGCCTAATAAGCTTGCCTCGCCACAATGCCCCTTTTCTTCAATATGGTCATATTACCTGGTAACATGATAATGTGTCTTAAATATAACACATGACACATATTCACACACATCTCCGAAATGCAGCCTTTGAAGGCTTTACTGGAATGAGGCACAGATTCATTAGTATCCAAGAAAAGCGGACATATCCGCAATGGCTGCAAACTTAATAGTTTGCCACGCCAAGACACGTATACTTACGCCTTTAGCTAAAGTGCATCAGATGTAGCGAATGTGTATTAAAAAGTCAATGGCTTTTAGTATATATTTTTTTCCTTTCAGTATCCAAGAAAAATGGACACATCCGCAATGGCTGCAAACTAAATAGTTTACCTCGCCAAGACACGGATGATTACGCCTTTAGTTAAACCTATTCAAATTCATCACAGCCTCACAATAACAACCGCATCATCTTAAAAAGATCAAGAACACAATATAGAAATTGTATTATACGCCCATAGTTCCACTGTCACGTCATCGAACCAAACATCAACTTAAAAATCAAAGAAAGTGAACATATGCCATGGCTGCAAACCTAATAGTTTGCGCCGCCAAGACGCGAACGTTTAAAACTTTAATCGAACGTGTTTGGATTCATGAAACACAAAAGTGAACATCCGTTATGTCTCCAAACCCAATAGTTTGCCTCGCCAAAACGCTGGCACCCACCACCAATTATAAAAACCAAAAACAAATCCAATTAACTATTTTAATCATTAATAGAAATAGAAAACATATTTTCCAACACATCAATAAACATAAAATCTTTACCCTAACTAAAACAATCGGATCATTAACATGCATATGATACCCTTATGAATATAACTCCCATAAAATACCTTCTTTATTTGAATCCCGTTAAGCCTAAAAAATAAGCCACAAAAGCAGCATCAACAAAATACCCCCACAACACGAAGTGTACCATCGTAACACCAAAACCATTACCACACTATTACCATTACCAGGAAACGATCACACAAAACCGACTACACCACAAAGCAGCTGGCGTTGTATATGTTTTTTGAGTAAGGTAGGCAGTGGAGTTTTTAGGGCTGCATTTGGGAGTTGAGTGTTGTTGTGTTGTGGTGTGTGTGAATATGTGTGGTGTGTTAGATTTGAGACACGTCATGAGGACACGTGTGGAGGTGAGAAGCATTGTTGTGAGTAACAGATTAAGAATAAAAGAACATTTTTTTATTATACTAGTTCGTTACCCGCGCATAGCGGCGACAATAAAATTTTTACTAACTGAACTTTTTACGTAATTTCCTACCCACTTAGTAAATTCGTTTCACAACACTTTGAATGTATGTGTTCGTTTGTGTTTCTCGTAGCTTTCCCGCAACACCATATTAACATAATCATTCTCGCATGTAAAAAGACAACACTCTCTCCGAAAGTATATAGTTTTAACGTATCAAGTTTATATTTAATTTAGGTTAAAGTTGTAAAAAATATAAATCAACATAAAATAAACTCACTAAAAATGTAAAAATACAAAACAAATATAAAAATGGATGTTAAATTAAAGAGCACAAAATTTTAAAAAATATGGCTAAATTAGATCATAATAAAATTAAATTGATAAAAAGATATTTCAATTTGAAAATAGATGTGATTTTTTAATCAAAATGTGACACATGTCACTTTATGATGTGGTTTCTTAAAATGAGATGATGGTCGAGATTGCACCTCTTTATCTTAATTTTTAATGGGTCCCACATTATAAATGCTTTATACAGTAGTATAGATAATAATGTTACTATAGCACTTGTGTGTAGAAGCAGGATAGTTTTTAGTATAATGATATAATTTGATTCTAACGTAAAGGGTATTTTTGTTTTTTTCATGTAACAAGATGTATTTTGCATTTTAATCTTATTATTATTATTATTATTATTATTATTATTATCCACTTTATTAAGAAACTCAAGAGATTTACAATAAATTAGAGGGGAGCCGAGATACTATCTGGGCCCTCACTCCTTTAGCACTAGCGAAAGTGATCATATTAAATATACGAACAGCAGCACGTGCCCCAATATCCTGAGCCATAGAGAACTTCCGGATCCGCTTCAGCAATGTAACCGCATCTGCCTCTAATCCCCCCAAAGAAGAGAAAGAAAATAGAAGAAACCCATATCCAATAGATGCACACTTAGTCATATACTTACCGCGCTTACGCTGTGCAACATCAATCACGGTCTGACCGGGTACTATTATTACTATTTTAAATTATTAAAGTTTTTCTTTTTCTTTTTATTACTATTATTACTACATTTATTTTTATTTTTATTAATATTAATAATATTAGTACAATTATTGTTAAAACACATTTCTCATCTTTTTCAACATAAATCCCTTTCTTCATTATGTTTAATCAAAAAACACACAAAAACAGTATCACACCCCCAAAACGGGTCTCGTCGGAAGAGGTAACCGGGGGCGTGACTATCAAGAATATCATAAACACAAAGTACAGAAGAACGGCCATTAAATGGGACGTTTTGAAAATCATACTCATTACATTGATATATTAATAAGTTTTACACATTATCCCAAAAGAAATTTAAGGTTTCCGGAAGAGTAGCATAAGTTTGATAAATATACAACGAGCATGAATAAAAATAAGTCTGGAATTAGGGTAGACACATTGCACGTAGACTTCATATAGCACCTTGAGAGAATATCCAAGTTAAGCACCCGAAAACATTGCTTAAAACGTCAGCAACAGTTGGTGAATTCATAGGTTTAATTTAAGCGTAAGCGTGGACCACAAGTTTCAAAATGTATGTGACTATTATAACGAATACAATATCACATAAAAGTATTTACGTTGCACTAAGCTCATGACATCGAGGCTCAATAAGTATGTAGTATTATAAACGTAAAGCTTGCCCTAACATGTGTCCAAACCAAAGACCACCTAACGTTCCGACATGATATACGTCCGTTGGCCTGTACAGTCCGTCAAGTACCCGACCAATAAGAATCACCAAACCCGGACGGGGGTTATTAGCCCCAATAGATCTATTTATAACACTCGCGCTCATTTAACCACTACGATCAGTCAATAAATTAACGGTTCATGATAGTTTTGGCAATAGTGGTTTGTACGCTATTTAGGCAACACGTAAACAGGTAAGAGTAACGCAAAGTACTTGTGTCCAATTTTAAAAGCAAGCAATGTTTTCACCCCAAAGTAATAAAGTGATTGTAAAACAGTAAAAAAATATGGGGCTATGAACTCACCTTTAGTAAGGATGAGCAAAGATATAATCAACAGATGAAGCACGGAAATCAAGGAGTCCTAACCGCGACCGAAGCAAATGACGCGCCTTAGGAAAGGAATATATCTATGAACGACATAAAAATCATTCATAGAACTCATGGAATCCCCGTGTGCTTGTGTCTTCGTTCCGTTAATAAAAACGTGACTCTACGAAGAAAATATATTTTTAGTTTATTTACGACATTTCGATGAAAACTTACTATTTTTGGAAACTTTCTAATTTTGAAATATTACTATCTTAAGAAAGTTTGAAATCCCCGGAAGTTAATACCGTCCTCTAATATTTGTTAAATCCAATCCTACAACAAAACGCACTAAGCAAGACCTAAACGCCTACTTCCTATTTTTAATCCATTAGCGTATTTATTTAAAGACTTTCTATTTTTAGAAAGTCCAAACGTTTTCGAAACATAGTTTTTTTGAAATGTTATTAACGCGTCCTAACCTTTTAATGATGATACCATAGCTTTCGCTAATGCTTTCAAAGCTCAATCAGACTCGAAAATGCCTAAAAACTCATATTTAACTTCAAATCAACAAAGACACTTTGACTTTTTCCAAAAATTTTTATCTAACTTTGACTCAGATTATCTCTCTCGTCTTGCACTTTTAAGCTTAAAAACGAAACGCTACTTTTAGTAAAACATCATTTCGGACAACTTTCGTGGTTTATACTTAAG
Source organism: Tanacetum coccineum (assembly GCA_026074375.1). NCBI lineage: Eukaryota > Viridiplantae > Streptophyta > Magnoliopsida > Asterales > Asteraceae > Tanacetum > Tanacetum coccineum. Next base: position 12,435 of record BQNB010071415.1, read on the forward strand.
CCGAAACAAACTCGGAAGGGGTCAAATTACCCGATTTTGTTTCTGCACAGAAAGTCAAAATGACAGCTTTTGTCGAAAACCTTTCCAACTTCATTTGGCCGTAACTCCTTCGTTACAAGGCCGATTTTGATGTTCTTTATATGAAAAACTATCTACTTGAAATGAGCTATCCAATAGTTACTTCTTTTATTATTCAAAACGCTTTTAAGTTGCTCAAAACCTACACGCAAAGTTCGGACATCAAGCTTATATGTCCGCAAGCACCTCAAAACCAAACCACAACTTCACAAGTGCCTAGTCTAGACTAATCTCCATTCACAACTAATTTCCAACAACAAACCACTCCTAATATGCCTTAATCCCATCACCACATTTCAAGAATCATATTAACCTAACTATCATATTAACAACATGCTATTCTAACATAAAGTTTTCACCTTTTTCAATATTTCACAAAACCATTTCGCTAGCTTTCAATAAAATGACACAAACACTTTGGTCACCATGTTGCCATGCACAAATGAACAAGAAAAGAAAGACGAATTCGAAAGTTTACTTACATGTGAGAAGAATAAGCTAGTTAGACAAGGATGAAAGTGTAGAGACGAAATCTTGTAAAAACCCAAATATCTTTAAAAACCTAACCAAAATCTTATAAGAACTCTCGAAAATAAATGAACCCAATCTTCTACAAGCCTTAGAAACTCTTGAAATATGATCTTGAACACTTGAGATTTAAGAAAGTTGTGAGACAAAGAAACCCTATAAGGGTGTTGTTTGGCCGCGGCTACCATAAGAGAAGGAGAAAAGGAGAGCTATTTTGCTTGTGTGTGTTTCTTAGAGAGAATAAATATTTAAGTGAAGGAATGAGTTACATGCACCTAGACTTTTTTATGCACACACAAAATAGCATCTAAAGTTTTGAAAAATTTATTGTACCATGATGGGCAAGTTATCAAAATAAGGGGGTGTTGGTTTGTGGCTAGGTGCGGACGAACAAAGGACCACAAAGGGGGAAAAATTTTGAATTTTTATCATGATGGGAAGGTTCTAGATTTGATTTAATTTCCAAGCTTGCACACAAAAGCTAAATTAAATGGTGGATTTCCTGTAAAATGAAAACGTAATTATTTTGATAATGAAAAGTTAAAATAATTTAAACGTGCTCTCGCAAAGTAAAAACGCGACCGTCTACTAAAGTCTATGCTACGAAACAAGTCGGAACGCGTCCAAAGGATGTTTTTAAGTTATACGCAGGAAAACTTCCCGGTTAAAGGTCAAATTAACACGTATTTAATAAAAGTCAAACTGACATACGAGAAAGTCAAATATGATGACCTGGAAATTTACGAGGTGTGACATCCTTTCCCTGTTAAATAGCTTTGTCCGCAAATGCAGTCACGAAGTTTGAAAACAAACGCAGGTATTTCTTTTGAAACCGATCTTCACATTCCCAGGTAAACTCAGGTCCTCTCCTCGAGTTCCACCGAACCTTGACGATAGGTATACGACTCTGCTTCAGATGTTTGACCTCACGGTCCATAATTTTAACCGGTTCTTCGATAAAGTGAAGCTTGTCGTCGATTTGAATCTTGTCCAAAGGAAGAACAAGTGTTTCGTCGGATAAGCATTTCTTCAGGTTTGACACGTGAAATGTACTATGGACTTGACTTAATTGTTCCGGAAGTTCGAGTCAATAAGCAACGGTTCTAACTTTAGCAAGAATCTTGAAAGGTCCAATATAACGCGAGTTCAGCTTTCTTCGTTTACCAAAACGTATCACCCCTTTCCATGGTGACAATTTTAACATGACCTTATCTCCCACTTGGAACTCAAGGGGTTTTTGTCTCACGTCGACATAACTCTTTTAACGATCACAGGTGGCTTAAATTCGGATCTTGATTTGAATAATCTTCACAGTTGTCTCATGAACAATCTATGGACCAGTGAGTTGAATATCTCCAACTTCAGCCCAGCAGATGGGTGATCAGCACTTATAACCATACAATGCCTTAAATGGTGCAGCCTTAATGCTTGTATGATAGTTGTTGTTGTACGAAAATTCTACTAATGGTAGATATCTATCCTAGTTGTGAAGATCGTTTAAGCCCAACTAGGATATGTTTTACAAATAACATTAATAAGCACAACGGAATATAAAGAACAATATTGTTATTTAACAAGGTTTTTCATTCATACGTTTCCATCAAGCCCCAATTCTAGACGATCAACTCTAGAACGGTTACAATCTAACAGGGATCAAAGATCCTTGGGGTTACACCACCACTATACTAGACGTCTACATTGATCTAGTTTACACACATACACTTTTTTGGATACTCAAACCTACACACCTAATACCCTTTATATAGAGGGATATTAAGGCTTACAAAGGAAGCTAATCAATAGATAAGGAAACTATTTAAATCATATTAAATCACATTAATATGTTTCCTAATCATTATCTTTAACATATTTGACCAAATCTTCATAATTCTCCATCAGCTTGAAGAATTCTTTAATGACGATTCTGATCCTTTTGTTTCATTCTTTTATTTATTTTGTCTCATCAAATTTAGAATCCCAACAATCTTCCCCTATTTGATGATGACAAAACAAACAAAGTCGTGTACGAACTTCATCATAAAGCCAAAGCTTCCCCTGAAGTTGAGATGTAATCATCTCCCTGAATGAAACAAAACTTTAATGCTTCCCCTTGACTAAAGATCTCCTTGATCATGCCACCACACATAATAAGCTGCAAACCAATAAACATGTAATCTTTTTCCCCTTTTTGTAATCATCTAATAGGGGTCTCCTGTAGATATGCAACTTGGATCATAACACACTACAAATCATATACCACACTACCAATCCATCCTTCTAATGACTCAAAATACCCTCCATGAAGCATAATAAGATAAATGACTCTGAGCAGTAAAAACACAAACTAGCAGTAGTAATAAATGACTAGTAGTAGTAACGAAACACTTCCCCTCAATTAGTGCATGTAGATGGTTAAACATTTAATCAAAAAGCTTCCCCTGAAGTTGAGATCATGGATCTCCCTGAATGAAACAAACTTCCCCTTAATTCAGATTTCCTTTGTAACCTTGCCATGCCACCACACATAATAAGCTGCAAATCTCTGTAATCTTCTTCCCCTTTTTGTCATAATCCAATAGGGGTCTTGTGAAGATATGCAACTTGGATCTTTACAACTACAAACCATATATCACACTACCAATCCAGCCTTCCAATGACTTAAATTACCCTCCATGACGCATAATAAGAATAATGAATTTAAGCAGTAGAAACTTAAACTAGCAGTAGTAATAATGACTTAGCAGTAGTAAGTGAAAACCTTCCTCTCAAGTGGTGCATGAACATATCCTGATGGTTAAACATTTTGTCAATTAAGCTTCCCCTGAAACCAATATGTTTACCATCTCTCGAATCTTCAAATTCTGTAGGCTTTTTGTAATGATTACTGATGAAGTACACTTGATATACCAAACTTGAAACTGAAGTAAAATCCTCCAAATTTGTTACTTAAGCTTGCACTATTGTAGATTGAAGAACGATGTAGAGAATTTGTGCTGATCAAGTCTCTAAAAAACACATCACCTCTTGAATTTATCCACATCGACATCTTCGTGTGACATTGAGCACTACAACGTAACTCCTTTAAGTGATAGTTTACCAGGTCCTCAACCAACCACCCCTTGACCTCTAGAAACTAGATAAACCAAGTCTCAATCATAAACTATAAATGTTCAAGCAAGTTATCATTGAAATCATGCAACCACCCAACCCTGATTTCAAGATAAAATAAGTAAACTCCTTTGTAAAACTCACTTCAATCTTAAATAAGAGATACCAAATAAACTCCGTAATCAATTCTTTCAATAAACCTCAAAAACAAGCCTTTTAAACGTTTAAGAACATTTAAAGCAAAATCAATCTGTGTGTGTTGTCCGAGATCCTTACCCAGCCGAGAACCAAAATTACGTGTTACCCGATATCAGATGAAGCTAACAGTTGTAATATATTCGAGCAACACTAACTTAAAACTGTTTACTTTGTTTGCTTGACAACAGAAACATATACTTGTTCTCGAACTTCCAACAACATTAAGACCAATGTTCCTTATGAGCAAAACCCTAGCAGCATAAACTCATTTTCCAAGGCATTCGAATTCAAGAATATTAAACCTTCTCCTTAAACGAGCACCACAAAGTAGTATTAATCTTGGCAGCATTAATATGTAACAAGCAGTACTAACCGTATATCCTTGAGCGAGCAGTAGTAATGAATCGAACTTCAATAAGCAATATTAATAACCAAGAATCATATTCGAAGTAAAGTTGTGCAAGGAAAGAATCAAACACCCTAGAATTAGGGTTTTCTGCTGCTTCTTCTTCATACCAAGAAACGAACACAACTACTATCTTCCATTACATCGATTCATATAAGCTATGATTTCACCACAGATAATTCACGTATAGCACAAACCCTTCTTTTCAGATTAGGGTTTATTCTTGTACTCTCGTGTACGCTTGTATTTGATTGATGCAAACGAACCCTTTAAAGTTTCAAGCCATGATACACAATCACGCCATAAGAATTCTTGTTACCAGATTGCATCAAATCATTTGCTGCTTCAAATTTACGTGCTTCCTTTGAATGATTCACATTTTTATTAGGGTTTTGTAAAAACCCTAATATCTTCTACTTAAGAACACTTGTTGCACAAATACAAATTAGCCATGACAATAGCAACATTCTTGAATCTTGAATCTTGTAATCATGTAACTAAACTTCATGTTTTTATTGAATTAGGGTTTGCCAAAAACCCTAACTTCATCGAATTTGACAAGTAACCAAAACAGAAAATTCGACACTTCTTTTTCTTCAAAAATTCGATAATAAAAACCTTGTTGATCCCAGATATCACGAGCCACTAGGCTCTGATACCAATTGTTAAGATCGTTTAAGCCCAACTAGGATATGTTTTACAAATAAAATTAATAAGCACAGCGGAATATAAAGAACAATAATGTTATTTAACAAGGTTTTTCATTCATACGTTTCCATCAAGCCCCAATTCTAGACGATCAACTCTAGAACGGTTACAATCTAACAGGGATCAAAGATCCTTGGGGCTACACCACCACTATACTAGACGTCTACATTGATCCAGTTTACACACACACACTTTTCTGGATTCTCAAACCTACACACCTAATACCCTTTATATAGAGGGATATTAAGGCTTACAAAGGAAGCTAATCAATAGATAAGGAAACTATTTAAATCATATTAAATCACATTAATATGTTTCCTAATCATTATCTTTAACATATTTGACCAAATCTTCATAATTCTCCACCAGCTTGAAGAATTCTTTAATGACGATTCTGATCCTTTTGTTTCATTCTTTTATTTATTTTGTCTCACCATATTTAGAATCCCAACATGTTCCTTAATGCAATTAGATCTAGGTTCAATGCACACAGGCACAACAATATTGGAAGTAAGCACAACAGAACAAATATCTTTAGACATAGATTCAGCTAGCAAACACTCATTTTGAATCAGGAGATTTTTATTCTCGATTTCCTAACTCTTCTTATCAATTACACATTGATCATACTCTTTGTACAACTCATCCAAGATTTTCATGTATTCAGATACTTCTTTGAAAAGATTATCTTCTATACGTTTAACATGCGTTTTGAGTTTTTCATAAAAAGGAATTATTTCTTCTACAAAGCACTTTTTGGTATGTTCAAAATGCCACTCCCCATTTGTTATATATGAGGGTGTCATTCTATCTTTGACAACCTTACCAAACTCTAGAAAACATGCTTTTAACATTTTTAACTGAGTGTTAACTTGACTCTTAGCTGGACGAGTACGAACAAAGTTAGTTACAGGTTTAGACTGGTTACAATTATAACTAGCAACTTCATTAGCTGGTAACCAATAAACCTGTTCTCTAGACAACTGCTTTTGAGGCACAAAGGTATCATATAGACTATTTAACTTAGCATAATTTATTGGCTTAGATGACACTTTGCACAACGGGTCTTTCATCCTTTCTAACATCTTAGTTCTACTAACTTTAGCTTGAACTAATGTCTCTTCACTATCATATACCCTAAGGGGGTATGTACAGGATCTACAATTACATCACCAAGATATAGGGTTAGATGACACAGATGTGGATTACGATGACCAAGAGCAGATTTATGTAAGTCCTTTGTAGAAAAAGTTGGTCATTTAGATAACATAGGGATAGTTTGTACAGGTTGACCATACGATTGCAAAAGATTTTCATGAAACGCTGTTAGTATTTCTCAACCAAACTAATTCCTCTAGATAACTTTCCTCAAGAGCATTTTTATCTGCTTTTAACTTTTCATTTCTGTTTTTCAAAGACTTGTTTGACTCGACATGTTGTAAAAGTTGTTGTTTTTAAAGACATAGTTGATCTTCAAGGTCAGCATTTTCGTTGTTACATTCAAAACCAATTTTCTAATCCTTTTAACCTTACTTTGTTCTAGATTTTGAACCTGTGTTTTGTATCTCTCAAGCTCAACTTTTAAGGAATCATTAGCAAAGCTTTGTTCCTCATTAGTTTTAATATGGCCCTCAAGTTGTGACCTCAAATCATCTAGAATAGTAATCACAAATATTTCACCAGGTACGACAGAAGATACATCAGTTGGAACACTTTTAACTTCGTTGTTTAATTGGTATTGATGATATGGAATGGTGTTATCATGATCATCGATAACCGAATCAACATCGCAGTCCAGTTGTTCTCCCCCGTGTATCTTTTGTGATACCTAAAGATTTATATTATCAAATAAGTGATTATCATAAGTGTGTACCTTTGAATGAAAGTCAATATCATTACTGGTGCCCTGTCCAGTAGATGGACCAGTCTGCATCAGATTGGCCATGAATGTTGCAGCTGCGTGAGGTGCTTCTTCGACATCAGAATGGTATGCATCCTCATGGCTTACTTCAAATGTCATAGTGGTAATGATGGCCAATGGTTCAGCATAAGGTGTTGTACACTCCACATCTGCCAGAAAAGCTTCAGCCTCTGCATCTAAAATATCGCCTTTCGCTTTAGCTTCCATAAGTAATTTCTTGTCTTTGAACCACTGTGAGTCCTTTGCTCGTTTCTTCTCCTTGCATTCCCTTGCCACATGTCCTTCACCACGGCAGTTGTAACATGTCACCACCTTTCTTTGAGATCCAGTGGCAGCATGTTTTCCTTTATTACCCGAAGCTCTTCGTTGAACACTCTCTGTTGTAATCTGACCAACTTGAATCGTAGCTTGGGTCTTTGGATTAGTAGAGGCTCTTAGCTGGTTGTTGGTAGGAGGAAACTATTTCTGAAACCCACTGAGTAAGTTCACAATCTGGTTCATCGTTGCCAGCATGACATCATTGGTTGACTGAGGAGCTTGTTGTGGAGCAGATGCATTCTGAGGTGTTGAAGGAACATATTGTGAAGGTGAAGAGGTTGATTGTGTTGCCTTAGCCATGTAAGCAAGTGGATCAGCATTCCTGGAAGTTTGGTTCATCTTGCTAAGATTCTTTAAGGCATGTTGTTCATCGCTCTTCAAGTGAGTGTATAGATCAACATAGCTCACAGTTGATATGTCCTTGCTGTTCTTTACAATAGTAACATACTTGTCCCAATATGAAGGTAAGTTATTAACAAACTTGGTATTCCTCTAATGAACTGGAATTTCTATTTTAGTGATCTTCATGTCATTAATCAGCTTGTGGAATCTAACAAAGTAGTCATGAATTGATTCATTTCCATTAGCCCAGAACTTTTCATATTGATCAAACAAGGTCTCTTTCTTTTGTTGTTTTGTGAGACCAGACCCTTGCATGAGTAGCTCCACATTCTCCCAAATCTATTTTGCCGACTCAGTTTGATTGAGTGTGTTGAAGATGTGTCTTGGGAGCCCTTGACTAAGTATGTTTGTAGCTTGAATGTCAGCACGCTCTTTGTTGTTCTCAGCCTCTGTGAACTCTTTATCAGTTTTTTCTCTTGTTACTTGAGTTTGTTGTTCACCTTCTCCTGTAGTGATTGTGATCATTGGATGTGGACTAGGTCCATTTTTAATGGATTTCCAAATTAGCTTCCCAAGAGGTTTACCACTAATGTACCTCTCAATACGTATTTTCCAAGACTCAAAGTCACTTTCCTCCAACATAGGAGGACGGTTATCCGTACCAGCTGCACTTGATTCTTTATCAGTTGTTGCCATCTTGTCTGAAGTGAAATGAATGAACGGGTCTTGAGTGGTTATTTGTGTTTGATTGTATGTGTCTTTGATTCAAATCAATTAATGTTCACGGGATTTTACAAATCTTTGATTAAAACCGAAAAAAGAATTGTATCTTTTACGGGATTTTACAGAATCAAGAAGAAACCGTAAAACAATAATTAATTGATGTTGAAATAAATCTCTGCTTTTTCCTTTACTTTAGAAACCAAATATTTACTTTCTAAAATTAACCGCCACTATAATAAAATCAAATCCTTTGATTTTAGGAAACAAATATTGACTTCCCAAAAATATAGATCATTTCTCTTTTTTTTAAAATCAACCGAACAGTTTTTGTATAAACAAAAATAAGACAAAAAAATTTTTAAAAAAATCCAGCCGAAAACTTTTGTGTAAAAAAACGAAAACCTTTTTTTTTCACGGCTGCTGCTATTCTTTTCTTATTGAGGCCTCCGTATCAATGAATCCAAGGGACCAATTTTTTATTTATTTGTGTCCCACCTTTTTGTCGGCTACTGCTTTCCACAATGGACGAATTCCCCTTTTTTTATTTTTCTTTGTCCGCTGTTGTTTCTCCACACAAGGAAAAAAATGTGGCTTTGTCTTCTTTTCGTCTGGTCACCTTTTGTCGAATAGAATAACCAAGATGCTACTTTTTTATTTAAAATCCAGCCGAAACTTTTTTGTTTCTTTCGGTCGCTTAGTACCAAAAAAAACAAACAGCGAATCCTTTAAAAATTCAAACAGCCCCTTTTTTTCGTCACCTTTTTTTTATTCTGTCTCACGAAAGAGATATCAATAGGACGAATATTTTTTTTAAGCTTATGACTTTGAGAATTAATCAACACAAAGATGAAAAAAACTTAAACCCGAAGTCAATGAATCTTGTGTAAGGTTTCGGTTTAATTTTTTGGACACACAAGATCAAACACTGTTTCGGTTTAATTTTTTTTTGGACACACAAGATTAAACACCTACCACTTAGGCTCTGATACCAATTGATAGTTCTAATAATTATTCATCTCACAAGAAAGATTGAGGTTTAAAGATCAAGAGAATAACTGGAAAGAAAAATAATGAAGGATGATTAAACTTACAAGAGATATGAGTTTTGTGTTTACAGAGATCATCACATACCCTAAACCTTGATATGTGAAGGGTATTTATAACCCTTAAAGGGGCCGGCCATATGGGCCTTTGGATGGGTTTTTCAGGCTTTTTCTTTGTCGGCCCGATTACATTAAATATCATTAACTAACATGCTAGTAAATGCTAAATAACTACTAGTGACCGAGACTTCTTTGTTTCTAACAAAGTTAATGAGTTAAGAGCGCCGCCCGATCATATGCTTGGAGCAGCTTGAGTCCAGGTACCAAAGAATGATTTGTACGACCTAAAAGTGACACGGGAAGAAGATGGAGCAGTAGAAACATTGGATCCCCAGTTTTGCATGGGTTCCGAGTGGATAGAAATCTTAAAACCTACGGTCTTAGATTTACTACTCGACTCTACATTTGTTAAGTCTTTGAGTTTCCCAGATTTATTACTACTTGGGTAGTTTGCTTAACTACTGTTGTTGATATGGATTTTCTAGGAGGCACTACTGTAGTGGAGATGATCCTAGTTAAAGGGCATGTGTTTCTTTCTATAGTGAAGATCCGTCCTGTAGGTTTCCAACTATATCTAATATTAGTGTAAACTTTACCGGTAGGTTTCCAAATTTTCTTCCTGTTGCTCTTAGAAGATTTAGATTTCATAGAGTTAGATTTGACACGATCATTCACATCATTAAGATAATCACGAACACACAAATCATGAATAGCATCAAACATACATTCATTGCAGGTAGCACAAACAAGTTTAGAAATCGCATTTAACACAGAATGCTTAACATTTGCATTACACACAGGTTTAGAAACATGATTCTTATTATTCAAACTAGACTTAGCAATCCTAGGATGGTCTTCTACTTTATTTTTCTTTTTGTTACTACTTGAAGTTTGCGTGATCCTATCTTTCTTTGTATTGCTCCTAGGATTTGATCCGCTAGCTTCAGTAGAACTGCTTACTCCTATAGAAGGTGACACATGATTGTTAGTGGTCTGTTTTTCTTGTGGGTTTACATGTTTGTGTGTTTTATCTTTTGATGTTTCACATGATTTTGCAAACCTAACTTTCCTAGTTTTATTCATTGGTGTAACAACAACTAATTTCTCACTTACATATTTTAAACTAGGGCATGAGGCACACACACATACTAGCAATTCTTGTATTTGTTGAGTATACTTACAGGCATAATCAAGTACATTATAGAGAGGTTTTAAGGCTCTAGCTTGTTCACCTATGTCTCGAAGTATCTCAGTATGTTCCTGAGTTACCTTAAGGTAATCTACATGCGCATCCCTATTGTTCTTTATATGAGGGGAAAGAGGTTACAAATCTAATTTATACACTTTTGAAGTAACCACATTCAAATTAGCCATAGTTGTAGCACTTTCAACAACATTTTTTCTTTCTAAATTCGCAATGTGTTCCTTCGACTTCTCAATCGAGACATCCTTAGCTTTAAACTGAGCTTGCAAATCATTTATTATGAAAAATTCCTTAAATTCAGGAGCATTTTGATTAAGAGATGGTTTTTTATTTTGAAGACTTTCTTTTCTTTGTTGTAATTTAATTTCAAGAGATATGCACCGATTTTCAAGTTGTAAACATCGTTTCGAAAGTTCATTGTAAACAGCCTTTTCAATCATGTCATTCTTTTTGTCAAGCTCAATCTGAAGTTTCAAATTCTCTTCGTATTCATCCAATAAACTTTGTTCCATGGATTTATAATCATTAATGGCAGCTAAAGAATTAACAGCAGTATGTACAAGATCTTGAGATATAAGTAGCTCTATTAAACGTCATTGTCTATTTTCAATAATTCCAATGCAAGATTATCATTATCAAGACAACTATTATTCGCAGATAACACATTGTGAACATCAGCATGCACTATAACATTCATAATATCTTGACAGATAATATGCTCTAACAGACGATCATTCTTAATGATTAATTCCTTTTTCTCAATCTCAAAATACTTCTTGTCTACAGAACAATTGGCGACCTCGGTTTCCATTTGATTAAAAACTACTTTCATGTATTTGAGTTCTTTGTCAAGACCTTGTTCAAACATATGAAAATATTCTTTCAAAGTTTGAGCAAAAGGTTTGACATCTTTTTCAAAAGCTCCTTTTATATGTTCAACCCCCAAGATCTTATTTTATAACCAGTTATTTTTGGATCGAAATGTTTAGTTTTTATCAAAGTTGTTAACATGACCCTCACTTGTTAAAACTATCTTTAACCAAACTGATTGTAGGAAGTTTACGAGGAATTTCCATCTTAAAACTGGTTCATGACAAACTGTGGGTATTTCCTAAAGGGTAAAACCAAATGCCTATTCTGCAGATAGTTGTTTCTAAGGCACAAAATGCTTAACAAAATACTCAGAAAGTTTATTTAAAGACACATAATCAATAGGGGTAATGTTAACTTTCTTGTCTTTTAAGCTTTGGGTCATTTTGTTTAGCTAGCATTTTTAACCTACTCTCTTCAGCTAATTATACCTAAAAAAGTTATTAATATTTTTGATCTTTCTACGTTTTGATAATCACAAAATGTAAAAACGATTAATGAAAAATTATTTGTAAACAAGTAATTAGTAGTAAATTTTCATTTTGAAAATTTAATCACTTAAAGGTATGAATAAACATATGCTTAATGCTTTTCATGATCAAAGGAATTTTTAGTTAACCTCATATTTTTTATAAAAATGTCACAAATATTTTTTTATCTTTTATAAAAAAAATTTGGATTTAAAAAAATATTTTATTCAAATAAATATTTTAAATTCAAATTTTCTACCAAAAAACGGCTAGAAATGTTCCAGAAAATACATCCCCCAGAAAAGACAAAAAAGAGAGCGTCTGGGTTGGGCGGCCCTCTTAATTATTAAGGGGACCGGCCCCTATTTAAGGGGACCGCCCAGACAAAAAGCCAGCTCAGCTGACCTATAAATATTGGAATATTCCCCTCTATTTTTCTCACCTTTTGCACACACTTTCTTTCTGTTCTAAATCAGTTTATGCACTCCTTTATTTCCTTTGATCATTTAATCATAAAGCTTTATTTCCAAGTGATGCAAGCTTAATTTCTCAATGCAAAGAGAATCCTTGTTATCAGCAAAGTCAAAAGTGTTTATAGTAATAGTTTGGTATAAGTTGTTAAGATTTTTCAGCTTTACAATCCTTGTGTTTCTGGTTTGATCTTACTTCTAACTCTTATCCTTTTTTTTTTTTTCAAATATACTTGTCTTTACTATATATATTTGTAGTGCGATTCAGATTTGCACATAATTAGATCACACAAAGTCAAATCATAAATTTTTTATAGAACAAAACAAACCATTAATATAAAAAGCGGTAACCTATTCAACTCCCCTTTTAGTTTTTCCACAATTGTATCGAAGCCTGGTTAAACAAGATATTTAAAATAAACTGTATTTTAAAACTTGAATCGATCTATAAAATCGGAAAAATATTTAGAAGGGCAATCTATGAAAAAACCACTACTATTTGAAAGTGATGGATTTATTTATTGGAAAAATAAATTCGAAACTTATGTGAAATCAAAAGATCTAAATCTTTGGCATGTTATTACCTAGGTGATTTTTCCTCCCTATTCAATATAATACTAAACTTAAAAAGGATGAGACGTATTTTTTGATAAACACAACTAATGACTATAAAAAAAACTTGCTTACAAAATAATGAAGCCTAAAATGGTGAATTATAATGCTTTTTTAACCCCGTAAAGAATACGGAAATAATTTTCATTGTAAAACGCAAAAGAAATTTGGGATACCTTACTAATCACATTCACCAAGGTAATAGTCGAAGTCAAAGATGATAACAGAAGATCTTTTATGTATCAACAATATGAACAAATATGATTCTGGAAAGAGGAATCGCTAGATAATGCTTTTGCTAGATTTAACACTATTATTACTAGTCTAAAAGCACTTGATAAAGGGTTTTCTAGCAATAATTATTAGTATGTGTTATTTTACACATACCTTTAACCTTGTAAAACGAACCCAAAAGACCAAAAACATAATAAAAATGGCAAATATATGCTTGTTTTTATGTTTGTATATGTGCAGGTACGAATATTAAAGAAATGGACATAATCAAAGCAAAAACAGACAAAGCCGGACACGAGAACAGAAAGAGTGCACAAGAGCCGAAAGTTTTCTAGCAAATGGTCAACAAAGTCAAACCTTGGTCATCAAAGTCAAATGGGTCAAACATTGGGCAACCCAGCAAAAGACAAAACCCTCAAAGTCCTAAATGAGCCCTTAATGTTAAAACATTTTCACCAAAAGCCCTTAAATTCATAACACCGTTAGGCCTTTGTTAATAAAGAACTAACGGTTGTTAACCCTTAATCTATAAACCTTTCACCTGTTAAATCTCGAGCCCAAATAACATCACCAGGCCCAATTCTTTTTATATAAATCCCGAGCCCAAGTCAACCCATCCTTACCCCGGGTCAAACAAACATTATAAACGGTTAAAAAGGCGCGAAGTGAATTTACTATTCATCTTCATCCTAATTAAATTACCCTGCTAAATCAAACGGGTAAATCCCTTTCTTTTCATCAATCCAGCGTGGCATCAAGATACTATTAACCAACTCCAAGCGGCAAGAAATACATCACCAAGAGCTTTTTGAATTGGCCAAACTCTGGACAGGAATCAACGTGGCTCAAAAGAAACACACAAAGATGATAAATTGCACTAATTATGTAAAGAAACACACTCAATGCCAATGATTGGATGCCAGCGTGGCAAATCCGTGTGCTTCCATTCTATCTAACGGCCACAAAATCAACAACAAATGATTAGAAAGAATAAAAGTCAAGATCAAAGGAGCTGTATAGTCTAGATCCTTCTCCCCATAGGCGATAAAGAAGAACCTACATTCACAGTCAGTAAAAATCCTAAGAGTTAGGAGTAGCTTAGGGTAATTTACGTTAGCTTATATCGTTTTTTTAGCTTATGTCTTTAATTTCATGTAATTTTCCTTTTCAAGTATTGTATAATCCTTTAAGTTTACCCAATAACATTCAGTTTTCATTTTTAATTCAAACTCTTTCATAATGACAATTTATGTTTAAAATTCATCATAACCTCTTTATTAAGCTCCTTTCCAGCGACTCTTATACAACTCTACTTATTGTACTCAGTTTAGCTTTTAAAAGCTAATACCTGAGCTTTATTGATTACTCATTAACTCCCACTTTGCCTCAGCTTTGGTTATATATCATAAGACCAGTTTGGAAGGGCTTATTGGACCCCACTGGCTTGTTCTAAACAAGCCAGAGCTTATAGATGTAAGCATATTTGAGCACTCACCTCTGTTTAGCTGAGGTGTGAGGTACCATTTTCTTTTCCTTTGTTATTTCTTATCTGTCTTGTCATAATCATAGTTATAATCTGCATATTTAGTTTAATCTGTTTGTAGTAGCTTATTTTTGTTAATTTTGCTTAATCTTGTTATTTTAGTTGTTAAATGTTATTAGTATTCAATAGTTAGCATAATTCATAGTTGCTTATTATTTTTTTATAAATCTGTCATAAAATCCAAAAATATTAGCATAGTATAGGAGCTTATAATTATGGCTTATTTGATTGCTTAAATCTGTTCATTAGGTTGGTTAACAGCTTGCTTTCTGATACTGGTATTTTGAATTTGTTCATTGATTCTCAGTTTTATAAGTTGAAATATGGATTTGAAAAATTTAAGGGAGTGTTTGGGTCAAGCAGTACTAACTCAAGTTAGTACTGCTTGAGTCCTTTTGGTCTTTTGGATTTACTTCACATCTCATATGCAAGTTTATAAGATTAAGATTTTATTGTTTTAAAGGTTCAAAACAAGTTTTCATAAGATTGCTAGTTGTTTATATAAATCTGTCAGCATAAGTTTAAATTCTATTTCATTTTAAGCTCAAGTAGGATTTAGCTGAGTTAGTTTTTTATTTCACACTTAGTTTGTTGTCTTAAATGTGTAGAAAACGAGTTATTAGTCTGCCTCTATTGGACTTAAGTTTTGTCCACTTTGCTTGCAAACTGCATCAGTAGAAAAGATAGACAAACAGCCATTTTCTAACTTAATTTTTAGAAGGTAATAATTAGCGTTAGGATTTAAAATTAAGTTTGCAAGTAGATTTTATGTCAATTTAAATCTTTTTCAGCTTATTTTGTTTTTAAGAGTTCATCTAGTCAACTGTTTTTAAGATTAAAATCAGCAATTTGTCTTTTGAAAAACCAAAAATCACTCATCACATACTGAGTATTTATGGAGTTTTCAATTAGCTTTTTTATTATTCATTTGAATTTCAAACTGTGTTTCAATTGTTGATTTGAGTAGTTTTTAAGATGATCTTTCTAGTGGTATAGCTTATTAGTTCATAAGGATCCATTTGCTCTCTTAAAAATAAGCCCAAAGTAGCTTATTTGTCTGTTTTGAAACTAGTTTTAGTATTAAGTGTTTAATCTGTTTTCAGCTTATGGCTTATCCATTTTGCTCATTTCTAGCTCAGTTTAGCTTATTAGGTTAGCTTTAGGATAATAGTAGTTTTTTGTTCTTAAGTTTGAGCTTATTTCAGCTTCTTTGTTTCATTAGTATAAGTAAAAAGTTAAAAAAATAATTAAGTGTTATTGTCATTGTTTTAAGCTAATTTCCAGCTTATTTTCTAGTTTTCAAAAAAGTTGTTTTCACAAAAAGTGTTCATATTAAGTTGTTTTTCAAGTTTGCTTTTCAAAGTTTTTGCAAAAAAAAAAGGTAGAGGGGAAATCCAGGGTGAGCAAGACTCAAACCCTAGACCTCTACCATCCTCAACTTTTTATAATACACCACACACAACACACTAACCACTGCGCCTTTGGGACTTTTACGTCCTAAGGTGCGTTTTAAATTCCTTTATAACCTTTTTAGATTTTGTTATAGAAAAGCACTTCGAGTGCTTATAAGATTTTTCCTGGCTTATTTAGTTTAGCTCTTTAGGATTTTATATTTTTCTTGCATTCCGTTTATCATAAGCTACTTTTAGAAATTTTCCTAGATTTTTAACTCAACGTTTAGTATTTTTAATCATTTATTTTTGTTAAAAACTTTAAAAAGTCATAAAAAATAGAAAAATAATCAAAAAAATAAAATTCTTTTTTCTAAAATTTTCTTTTATCATATTTTAGGCTTAGGATTTAAATTTACTTTTGTAGGGTCAATATTTTGTAATTTCACTTTTTAAAGAACGGGATTTGATCCCCGTTATTGTTTTCTACATTTTTCAACTTTAAGTGTTCTCGTTTTAGGATTTCCTTAGCCTTTTCTTATAAGTTAGTAAAATAGGATTAGGAAAATTAGAAAAATCATTTTAGGTTTAAATTTAGATAATTTAGGTTTTATTTGTCGCGTTTCTTAAATTCCCGTTATTGTTTTTATACTTAATTGTTTTCCCTTGCATGTTTTATTTGATTTTAATTGTAGAAATAGATAAACAAATCAAAAATCTTCGAAACCATTCAAAACGCGCGATCACGGACTTAACCGATTCTCAATTCACGCTTCGTCGAGGGAAAATGACCCGGGAGGTTTTTAAGACAACTTTGGTTAAAAGTTCGTTTCTAAAACCCGACGGAAAATACTTACTATACTATTATTTGATCTAATCCTTATATACGTATATATTATATTATATATATAGTGTATTCGACGACTACATCAAATTTTTGGCGCCGCTGCCGGGGAAGTGTGTTACGATTATCGTGTTTCGTTCGAAGATTAGTGTTTTGAAGAACCTTCCTCATGAAGTTATTTTCCGTTTGTGAATATTTTTAAATATAAAAAATACAAAAATATTTTACACTTCTATTTTCTTTTATTTTAATATTAAAAATAACCATTTGTTAATCGTTGTTACGGCTCACCTTTAGATTACGTGCTATATGGAAAGTTTAAGGCGGGTTTGATCAACATCACCCAAAAGGATAAGGGTTATTCTAAATAGCGCCCCGCGCTTACCAACTCATCCGCTTTCTTGTACGTATTTTTAGAGAGCTACCGTGCACGTTTGATTTTCGGTTACCAAAAATATTTTTCTTTCTTATTTTAATTTCTTTTCTCATATATTATTAAAATCTAAAAATATTCTTCTTTATCCTCTTATTATATTTAATTCTTATCTTCTTTATCATCTTATCCGTTTAATTCTTCGACATGTCTTCGTATAACCATTTTGGTTGCTCGTATTGTGGAGGTCCGTTTAATGGTAGAAACTGTTCGAGCTGTAGCAGTGTAGGATCCGGAAATGAGTTTGTCTATGACCTAAATCCTTATTCTTATAGTGAAACATCGAACTTCTTCAACCAACCTCCACAATACCAATATGAGACATACTCGTGTGAATTTTGTGGAGGGAACTCTCATCCGGGTTACGATTGTCAAACAGGGAACACACCCGTCTTTGAGCAGGGTCCCTGTTACAATCAAGACTTTGGATTTAACCAACCTCTACATTATTTTCCGAGTCAGCCACAACAATTTCCTTGTAAAAATTGCGGGGTTCTTCATGAAAATTTTCAGTGTCAACCGATGAACTAAAATTATGATTCTAATTTTTGTTATGATCCGATTTATTCCGGTTTTGACCAATATCAACCCCCGCAGTTTCCTGAAATTTATCATCCTCCTCAAGCAACAGATACGGAATTGTTGCAAGCTAGAGAAGACTTAATGGAAACTATTCAAGCCTTTTTAAAGGAGTATGATCATATACCTCCTGAAGAAAAGTGCATGGCTTTATTGCTAGCTGAGGAGCGATTTCTTAAAATTAAGCAAGCTGTGGAAAAAGAGCATAATCAACCTGAAATTATGCAAGAATTGCTACTTAAGCTTATGAATGATTTGAAAATTCTTAAAGGAATTCAACCAAAGCAGGAGGAGCCGGCAGTTCAGAGTTTTACTCTATATGGGAATTTTTCTATGATCGACGATGTGGAAGTGTTAATGAAAGACATTT
The DNA here is from genome assembly GCA_026074375.1 of Tanacetum coccineum. Taxonomy (NCBI): domain Eukaryota; kingdom Viridiplantae; phylum Streptophyta; class Magnoliopsida; order Asterales; family Asteraceae; genus Tanacetum; species Tanacetum coccineum. The sequence continues at coordinate 30,888 of BQNB010071415.1, forward strand.
ACACCTTCTTAAGGAAGTTTAGTCGTATACCTTTTGGAGTAACACCAAAGGTTTTATTGATAGCTTGGGAGAGATTTGGAGAAATTAAGCATGCTTTTACGGACGAGCATTATCAACAAGAGGATATTCAAGAATTGATGAGTAAACTCCTTGAAGATGTGCGAAATATTAATGAGGAGCTATCAGACTATATTAATTGTCCAAACTGGAATCGTCCTACCTTTTACGATGACGATGATGAGTATACTATTATATATAGAAAGACTAAAGCAATCACTCCCGACTTACCGACCATAGAGCTTGATAACTCTCTAAGTGCCGAAAACGGAAAAGACTAATGTTGAGAACCTTGTCCCAATCCCAAGTGAGTTTAAAGGTATTTCCGAAGATATTTGTGATTGCCATCTTATGATCATTTTGATGCCGAATGTGGACTTATTAACTCTTTGCTTAGTCGATATATTTCGATCACATCTCCTAATATTGATTATCTTCCCAAAGAGTTCGCCGGTGAACTCGATTTTATTGATCCAATTTTACCGGGAATTGATGAAGACGATTTTGATGAAGAAGAAGGAGAAAATGACAATGATATTCTTCAAATAGAGGACGAGATTCTTCGTGAGAAATTATTAAACATAAATCTTCTCGTTGATAAGATCGAAGCATTGAAACTCACTCCGTCTATTCCTTTTATGCTTTAAAATCCCTTATTTTCTCCTATTCCCGTTGTGGATAGTGATTTTCTTATAGAGGATGTTGATACATTTCTTGTTCCAGAAGACTCGATAACTTCGGGTATTGAGAGTGATTTAGACTCGGAGGGGGATAACGTTTTTCTTGACAACTTACTTAACGAAGATCCGATTCTCGAGTATGAGTGTTTTACCTTTGACATTGAGCCCGATGCACCCGTGATAAATAATTTTGATGAGCTTAATGAAGACGAATGTTTTAACCCAGGGGGAGGTGAGATTGATGTTTCTCAGAATATTGAAGATGACAATTCCTTCGCATTTGTCATTCGGACTTTTCTCTCGTATCTCACCTACCCTGTGGATTCTCCTTTACTTCTCTCCACCGGGAGTAGAGACACTATTTTTGACCCTGACATCTCCACTTAGAGCCGGTGGCATCTCATCGGGATGGAACTTTCATGTGCTTTAAATGTTTATCCAAACATTAATGAAAGCCCGATTGAGATTTTCTTTTCCATTTGCTTCCCCATGGACAACTTAATTCGGGGTCGAGTCAAGCTCGTGACTCGGTTAACAAAAACAAGCGTTTCTATCTTCTTATCTATTTTCTAAAAATTAATGTGAAGAGGCTCGCCTCTTCCTTTCTTGTGTTTCGTATTTTGTTGGTTTGTGTTGATATGTCCAGGATTACCCGGATTTTGAAGACTCTCGTGCTCATGGTTTTGTCCATTCATTCGAGCTTCATATCCTCAGCTTCATTTAGGGAATCCGATATCCAAATCTAATCGACTAACGTTTATCTTTAAGCATACTTAATAAACGACTTAGGATTTACGTAGAGACCCTTCTAAAACATTGAGGACAATGTTTAATTCTAGTATGGGGGATCTATCGATTTGATTGTGCCTGCAGCCGTTGTTTTCGCGTAATCCCGTTTTTACCACCAAAATTTCAAAAAAAATGAAAAAATTTAAAAATTTTCAAAAATAAAATAAGTGTTTTGTCACAATTTTGACTTTCCTACTGGGTAGAATGAGAATAAATTTTGACCCGATCGAGCGTGTTGAGCTCTAGCTTGTTCCTTAACGTTTAGGTTTGCGGATCTTCGCGAAGAACGAAAAATGATAGAGTTGATTATGAGTTGGATCCTAAACAAGGATTATTTGGAAATCTTAAGAGCTCATGTATGTAA
>BQNB010071416.1:0-32776 GCA_026074375.1 Tanacetum coccineum
CTTCAATTCCTAACAACCATACTTTTGTTTCTCTAGTTCTTTCTCTCTCTAAAAATATATCTCTCTCTCTAGATTCTATGCAATTCGTGTGATGTGTATGTGATTTGATAAGGCTATCAAGTGGTATCACGAGCTAACCGGAGGTGTTTTGTATTTGTGTGTGTTGTTTTCGTATGTTCAAGCTTATCAAAGCTTATTCTTAAGCTTATTTTCATAGGCTTATTTCGAAAATGGCTATGAATTTGTTTTTTATGTTGTTGTGTAAATCTATTTTATAACAGTTTATATATCTTTTTGATGAGTTTTTGTGGTCCCTTCATTTTCTAAACTTACCAAATTAACAGATCTAGTCTACTAATTTTAACAGCTTATTTTTAAGTTTTTTGTGCTTGGCAGCAGTTTGGAGAGGGTAAGTACTTCCTGTTTTGTTTTTAGTCATTTTTGCACTAGAAAAAAATGGACACTGCTAGCGGTTTGTAGTGGTCCTCACTTTGAAAGTGACTGCCTAGCGGTTTGGTAAATTATCACAACATTTTACAGTTTTTTTGGTGGCGGTTTGATCAAACCACTGCCATAGCGGTTTACCAACAGGTTGTAGCGGTTTGCCCTTTTCATGGTGTATCTAAACATTTTGCTGCCCGTTTAACTAGTCAACGGCGGTTTGGTGGCAGCGGTTTGGTGGCAGTGGTATTTGACAGCGGTTTGGTATAAACCATCGCGACAGCAGTTTGGTATAACATTTGGCGGCGGTTTTCTTCCCACAACGCAAATCGAGTCAACTTGGTATTTACCGAGTTGACCCGGGTCAACTCAACGAGTCAAAGGTCAATGAAATAATACAGAAATGAAGAAGGAGATGTACTGACTCGAAACTATAACCACAGATTCACAACATAACCAACAATAACTAAATTAGCCCATCACATTACAACTCAATACAACAAATCCAACAACTAAATCCTATATCCGATCGTCACAAGCAATCACCAACAAATCCTCATCTAATCCTACCCCTTCATCACATAATATCATCCACCTCCTCCATTCAAACAACATGACTCAAACGATAATGCAAATCAAGATCTCAGAATTTTCTTTTCGTGATGCATATTTAATTGAAAGACCTTAATAGATCCATAACACGAATGAAATATCTTCATTGATCTATGTAAAGCACTTGGCTTTTTTTATATTCGAATTTAAAGTGAGAAGTATAACAATAATGTTATATTCTACCCTTTATTCGTTCAATGAAACACAAAACGAAAATCAATTATCACCTACCCGAGACCTTTTCATAAAGATCTTGAAGCCGCTCTTCTTCTGGTTAAATACACGGTTGTTTTGGATTTGTTTGACTGTTTTTCATCGAAAGACTGACTTTGCTTGATGCGAAGGGTTTTTGTTTCAATGTTGGTGGTTATTTCGTTATGATTATTTAATCATTGTAAATTGATGAAAGGGAAATTTGTGTGCTTGATGTGGTGAGTAGTCTTGGTTGCTGCGTATGGAATAGAAAAAAGGGATAGGGGCGGACTATAAAAGAGATTAGGGATTTATGTTACCCTAATTTAATGGGATGTGTGGTATAAATATGGATATGTTGGGCCTGGTAATTGCATTGGATCAGGGTATGTTTAGGAGTGGGCCAAGCATAAGGTTGTAATGGACTCGAGTCTTAAAAAAAAAATTGGGCCACGTCTTTGTGTATGATTGGGTTGTGTACTCAATTGAAGGCCATTTTTTGTTGTTTATTGGGCTTATGTTATTGGATAAATCTGTTGGATTGGGCTGAGTTTTAAAATAATATGATGTCGGGTAATGTCTATGTGACCGAGTTTTATTACTTGGACGGTCGTTTAGGGATGGCGATGGGCGAGAAAAAACCCATAACCCGTGGGTACCCACACGTAAATGGGCGGGTAATCCCGTCATTTTTTCACCCGCGGGTGGGTCGTGGGTGAAAATTTGTACCCATCAATGGGTGACAGGTGGGTGACGGGTAATGCATATCCATCACGAGTGTAGCTATTTAAGATACTTACGGGTTATCCGCCAAAATACTTATGGGTGTACTCCTAAACCCATTTTTATTAAAGAAATATTTATTATACTAATTAAATATTTATGAGGTTGTTGGTATATATTTAATAACTACCTAAGTCTTTATAAAACACAGTAAATAGTTTCTTTGAGTTCCAAGACTAAAAGATGAACATGAAAGATCAAACTTTCAAAAATATATGTATGATACATCTAAATACATGTATGTGATTTGGTGTAACGATTTTTTATTTTTTTGTTTAATACGTGTCGTTAAGTATGTTGTGAACTTGGTATTTAGAAAATTAATACTTATTACCCAGTTTCATAGTTAGTTACATATCATAGTTTTGTGATTTTGTTGCATTTTATTAACCCATAGGCAATGGGTACCCACAGGTATGGGTAAAAAGTTTTACCCATTGGTGGGTGACGGGTGGGTGGCGGGTGAGAAAAAAATCACGGTTGCAGGTGACAGGTTTGATGTACCCATGCCCATTACCTACGGGTGCCATCCCTACGGTCGTTATTATGGTATATGTTTTTGAGCCGATATCCGTTAATTACCACAACAAGCACAATACATTACACTAAAATGATCCTTATTAAAATTCACCTTCACTCTTAATGGCTATTACTGAATTTAATGACTACAGGGTTTTTGTACGATGTTACTTACTTAGGATTAAAGTAGGATTTCACGGGGAGTGTACTTATTTTGTCTTCGATGAAGATGACTTGTTCGGGCACATACGGCTTGTGATGAAGACTTGATTTATCAAGTTATACATGATGTAATGAGTTACATTGTAGTACTCACGGGTTATAGCTATTACTTTAAGGAGTGACATTGTAGTACTCAGTGACTTAAGTAGTTGAGGAGATTTCAAGAGGAGTTGTATTTTTTGTATACTTTAGAGCAGGTATATGGTACTTAGAGATTTGCCTCTACACCGTTCTTCGTCACACGGATAGTATAAGATTAAGTCACAAGTCAGGGATTGTGCTTTATTCTCGGGTTCGTTTTATCGGGTTGTCTCCATCAGTGGTCATTAGTATTAGTCGACAGAATAGATAAGGGGATTTAGATCGGGTATATCAAGAGAGAATTATAAAGAGAGTATGATTCGACATCTTCTCACAGACTATTGCTTATGCAATCACGAGTTATGAAGCTAAGTAAGTAGTCCTAGTTGATTTACAATGTACACATGTGTATGATGATTCCTTTTGATGTCATCATCATAGAAGGAGAAATGTGTACATCAAGGATGCACAACAAGTTCACTTGATTGGGCGTTATAATATATGCCGGATGTTAGTCCGCAAAGATGATTAGTGCTTCAACTTGTTACTTTGATGTTATCGTTTTGACTTATGTTTTTTGAGGAACAAATTGATTACACTTGGGACTTAGTTGAATTTGGTGTAGCAATTCATATCTGCACTTTCTTGGAGGGAGAAAAGTGCATTTCCAGGTCTTAATTGATTTTGGTGCTACGGTTTTGACTTCGTAAAGGGGATAAAGTGTGTACTTTGGGCTAAATTCAAACAAGACTGGGATGCTTCCTAAGTGAGACGATGTTGATGATATCATCCCCTCCCACATAGTATCATAAATGAGAAAGGTGGCTTTGAGCCGAGTTGGAAGAGGTTGTATGACTCAAGACTAGTGCATTGATTCTTATCAGTCTTAGGGATGTCTGTTTGGGAGGGAGCTGAAATTAAAAGAGCCTACTAGTTGAGAGGGAGTAAAAACTCAACTAGATACTGCACAAGAAGTTTAGAGCAGAATTCATATCAAAGCTGAAGTATTCAGATAAGGGAACTTCAAGGATGTTAAATGAAAAGCAAATTCTAGAAAACTTCTAAGTCATCCTCAGCAGTATATTACAGTGTGTTCGTCTGCAAGATGAAGAAATAAAGCCGGAGCATTCAAGTAGATCAAGGTCATTAAATACAATCTCAAGGAATGTTGGACTTCATTCTTACCATTTTGCTTTATTTTTGCTTGAAGGAAACATTGTAACCAATTCACGTGTGACACCATCTTGGAGGGAGATTATTAGCCTCACTTTTTAGTGAAGCTGGCGTCTTACACGTGAATTAGACTAGATATAGACCAACTGCTAAACGCAAGGACTATTATTGTATATGTGGTTTAGTTAGCTTTAGTATAGGATATAAATACCCCCCCCCCCCCATGTCTCTCCATGGGGGGTTGGTGAAAGTTCATTTCTTGTTTCGCTTTCTCTCACTAATAAAACATACATTTTCCTTTCACCCTCTCTCTACTTTCTCTCACTAGAAACCATGGTTCATCTATTGTTCTTTGATCATCCCTGTTCCCTCGAAAATGTGGTTTTGTATCTTGAAACAACGAAAGACTTCTACACCAATTCTGAACTTCTTGTTATCAAGCTTGAACTAGTAAGATGAAGAGTCCTTGATTTTGGAGATGGTGAACCAACACTAATGCATGTAGATCTCAAGGACATCAGTTGTGATTAAGAATGCATTATAGTAGGGAGAAAGTGTGAGAGTATCCAGAACGACTTGATAAGTGGCTTCTTTTTTAGTCTTTGTTGTATCAATCCTCATGTTGCACTTGCCAATCTCAACACGATCCTCAGGAGCAACCAAGGCATTGTTAAGACCAATTTGTTGAGCTATAACTGGATTCATGATTCTGCTAAGAATAGTCTAATACAGTTTATATACAAATAAATATATATTACTGATTGGGAAGATTATCCATGTTGTTGTGTTTGTTTTATATGCAAGTTATGTTTATCTTTTAAGGAATTAAGCACATTTTAACAAGCAAAATTGAGAAAGTCAACTATGGTCAATGATCAATGGTCAAAAGGTCAACTTGGAAAGTCAATAGTCTAAATATTGGTCAACCAAAGTCAAATAGTCAATCCAGGTTAGTGTCAAACATGGTTAATCAAGCAAATAGCAATTCAGGGTCAAAGAAAGTCAAACAGAAAGTCAAAGCATAGGGATAATATTAAAAGTGCATATTTTGCCTATAATTTAGAAATGCATATTACACCTGGATTATGATAGGTTACATATTTTGCCTGAGTTTTAGACACATGCATATTTCGCCTGACTTTTGACCAGTTACATGTTTCGCTTGATTTTTGACCCTACATATTTCACTTGGAAAAATACATGTTTCGCCTGGTATAAACTTTTACATATTTAGCCTAGTACAAACATTTACATATTTGTTGGGGTCAGTTCCTGATCCTTTCAGTCTCTCAGTAGATTTAAACATAAAATCCCCTAAGTTTTACTCAAGCTGAAGTCTTTTAGTTTGGGTCGCTGAAGTTTCTTCAGCTTCAGCTTGTCAGGCACTTAGAAGATTGGGAAGTATCTTCACTTCCGTTTATGCAGCGAATCAGAAACTAAAGAAGGCCTATGTAAAGAGCTTCAGTTCCGCTTGGTTGACAATTCTAAGCTGAACGTTGTCTATCTCCTTAACAGAAGTTTGAAACGTTTTGTTTCATTTCTAGAAGGTTTACAAGGCGGAAAAAAGATTGCTTTATGTCAAAAGGAATAAAGCAATCTTCTTGGGAAAATGTACTTCTAGAGTTGGTGTATAAGTACAACAACTTTTCCTTAAAGGACTGTACCTGGTAATTTAGAGCACGTTTGCATTAAATGGTATTAAATGGTATCTCAACCACCTATTGGATGCATGACACGCGTACTAGGTTAACTTGTAAACCCTAATCCCTTTATCTATAAAAGGAAAGGGATTCCTAGAGTAAATGTTATCTCTTCTAATTAATGTGATACACATTGAAGAGTTCATTTATCTCTCAAACAAACTAAACGGTACGTGACTAAAGCTGAAGCTTCACAGTTAGTCATAAGTCAGTTTGTTTTTCTACTCTCTTAACTTTGTTAGATCCCCCCCCCTTTAAGTTCGAAAGGAGATCACCCTAATTGGTCATTCAACCACCATACTATTTCGCAAGCAAGGTGTGTACATAGATTCTTTATTTGATTCTAATAAGAACCTATACGTTGAAAAGTTACTTCTGTGTGCTTTAAACTTGTTCTTTAAATTCTTCATATATATATTTATGTGTGTGTGTGTGTGTGTGTGTGTGTGTGTGTTTGTGTATATATTTAAAACTCTCTTTACTGTCATGGAATGTGATTAGTTTAATTTGATAAACCCTATATCACATTCAAAGGGACCACCAAATGGTATCAGAGCAGTTGGTTTGTAAAACCTTTTCAAAAGTTTTATATAAATTGCTCAAAAGATTTTTAAAATCAAGATCCATTAAGAATGGCAGCAGAAGTACCACAGACTCTTGAATATAGGGGTGGCCAGTTAAATGTTGCTCCTGTACTAGAGGTGGAAATTTCACCAATTGGAAAAGAGGTTCATGTGCCACATCATTGGTATTGAACCTCAATTTGAAAATATCATTAAAAATGGTCCCTATATCCCCATGATAGCTGGCTAAAGGATGCCAGAAGTACAATGGACACCAGATGAAAGAAAGTCTGTTAACTTAGATCAGCGACTCAAAAGTCTCATTATGTCTGTACTTCCAGATGACCAAATAAATTCTGTCATAAACTGCTTAACAGCTAAATCCACTTGGGATGACCTGATACTATATCATGATGGCCCGTCTGATGTGAAAGAAAGTAGGGTCATGGACTTGAAATTGTGTTACAACACCTTTAAATTCAAGGAAGGTGAAACTTTGACACAAACTTTCACCAGATACAAAGATTTGATGAATGAGCTAGTAAATGATGGCATCAAATTTTTAAAGCTTGAGATAAATATTGGTTTTATAAATGGTTTACCAAATAAGTGGCTAAGTTTCTGCCAAAAGGCTCAGAAACACAGAATCATGTGAAAGATATTGTATTTTCTTGCTTCTCTATATTGGTAACCTCCAACATAGAAGGAAAACCTGATAGACAGTATTTATGAGAATGAAAAAGAGAAAAATCTTGTTTCAGCAACTCCTTTGTCAACTGCTTTCTTCTCTACCTCTATTGTCCAGGACTTTTAAGATAGTCTTGATGATGAAGAGGATACAAGAAGCAGTCAAGAGTACCTGAATGGCCTTGTGGAAGAATATCAAGCAAGAGCTCTTTTAGCCAAATCTAAAAGATTCTTTAAAAAGGGCACTTAAAGGTTTAACAGTGCAAAGGCAACTGACCAAACTAAATACCACAAATGTGGCAAGAAGGTTCATTTTGTATGAGACTGTTGGTCAAAAACTTCAGTTCCTTCATATCAGTCACCCTTTCAACCAAAACCTCTCACCTCCTCTTAGCACAAACCAGACCTAAGACCTACCAAGGACTTTGAGGCCAAAAACAACAAGGCCAAGGATAAAATCCCAAGCCATCCTTCAGCTCCCACACTTGTGGTTGTTGAAATGCATAAAGAGGCACAACAAGCAGCTGGTGGTCCAACATCTTTAGGGGCCACCAGTGAAGAAGGAGCCCACCCTCAGCTTAGTAGTGGTATGTCTGCATTTATAAATATTGAACCTGTTCATTCAGCTTCTTTTACTTTTCACTCTGAGTCTGCATCAGGAAATGATGTTTTAGCAGATTCCATAGCTAAAGTTGATCCTAGAAAATCTGCTCCTAATGGTTCTATACCTCATCAATAGGGTATCAACGAAGGAACCACAAACTATGCACCTGGTCATACATTTGTTAGGACTAATCTAAGTGTTCTTGTAGATCAAACCAAATCTGCTAGAGATGGATTGAAAACTGCCCATACTGACTTAGGTACAAATAAGGAGTCTAGATCTGATGACATTTTAAAGTAAATAAAGTTGGAGGATCTATCAGATCTTATGAAAGACACAAGATCTGCCTTCTTCAATCCTGACTACCCAACTGATGAACCCATCACTGTTACTGATGAGAGTGAAGAAGAGAAAGCTGAAAAACATAAAGAAGCTCATTCTGCCTCTCATAATGAACCTGAAGACACTTCAGCTTCACATCCTCCATCTCCTAAATCAATTCAACTCTAAGAACTAAAGGATCAAGTTTCCTTGCTTTAATCACAAAATCTCTTATTATAACAACAAAAACAACACGCTAAAGCAGAAGTTGCATCCCTCAAGGCTCAACCATGATTTCCTAATGTTAATCAACTTGCTGAGCTTCTGGTAACTTCCTTGAAACCAGAGCTATCCAATCTCTTGGCTTCACATGACTTTGATAGCTCCATACCAAGCGAACTCAAAGAGCTCCCCTTAAAGATCACTACATTATCTAGAGAAATTCAAGAGCTAAAAAGACATGTTTAGGGAATGGAAATTGAGCTACCTAGTGACTTAAACGACATACTAACAAAGCTAAAGATCTTCACTTCCACTGTCTCCAGTCTTATGTCCCAGGTCGCTCAACTGAAGACTCTTAAATGGGAACTTCCAACAGAGTTCCTTACTTTACCAAGCCAAGTTTCATTGGTTCATGCGAAGCTCCAGACTTTGGATACACTTCTAAGTCTTCTCAACAAGGTTGCTAACACCTTGACCAGGTTTGCAAGCATTATATAGAATGCATCCCACATAGCTAAAAGCAAAGGTGTTCCTACGGCAGGCCCAACAACCGCTTCACCTGCTAAGGAGGAGAAGAATACCAATCCAACTACAAAGGATGCTGAATCAACAAACCTGTACGATGAATTAGTTGATCTCTTAGGCAAAGATATAGTGACACAGTACTACAACAAGAAGTTACTTTATGATAAATACTATGACAAGATGCTGAAAAGAAGAAAAAGCTCCAAGATCATAAACTGTGATGTTCTCACACAAAAGGGCCCTATCACACTGCAAGTATATAGGGAAGATGGGACAATTGAAGTCATTCCAAATATCAAAGTAAGTGACTTACATCTGGCTGAATGGAAAGAGGTAGTACAAGCTTGTCCTGATAGATAAGAAAAGGATGGAAGACCATCTATGGATTGATAAAGACAAGAATAGAATAACTAAATCAAACTAAAAAAGAATTAAAGTTTGACTTCAACAAACCCCTCAAAGAACAAGATCCTCTGAATGAGCTAAATGATTTAGCAAACAAGAAAAGGAAAAGAACTGGTGACTTAAAAGACCATTACAAGTCAACCAAGAAACACAAGTCATCAATTTAGCATAAAGAAGAGGTTCATTGAGCAATAAGAACATTAAATATTATAATCTTTTGTATTAGATTTATCTCTTGTATTTGAAATGTAATGACAGTTAATAGAAGTGATTTTTAGTATATATTGTTCAATGTTTATTAGTTTTGTAAGAAGAAGTTGTTTTGCTCACTTACTATTGATTTTAACTTAGGCTATTTGTATATTCAAATAAGGGGAGATTGCTGGGGTCAGTTCCTAAGCCCTTCAGTCTCTTAGTAGATTTAAACATAAAATCCCCTAAGTTTTACTTAAGCTGAGGTCTTTTAGTTTGGGTCGCTGAAGTTTCTTCATCTTCAGCTTTTCAAGCACTTAGAAGATTGGGAAGTATCTTGACTTCAGTTTATGCAGCAGATCAAAAACTGAAGAAGGCCTATGTAAAGAGCTTCAGTTCAGCTTGGTTGACAATTCCAAGCTGAACGTTGTCTATCTCCTTAACAGAAGTTTGAAACGTTTTGTTTCACTTCTAGAAGGTTTAAAAGGCGGGAAAAAGATTGCTTTATGTCAAAAGGAATAAAGCAATCTTTTTGGGAAAAGGTACTTCTAGAGTTGGTGTAGAAGTACAACAACTTTTCCTTAAAGGATTGTACCTGGTACTTTAGGGCATGTCTGCATTAAATGGTATCTCAACCACCCATTGGATGAATGACACGCGTACTAGGTTAACTTGTAAACCCTAATCCCTTTGCCTATAAAAGGAAATGAATTTTCAGAGTAAATTTTATCTCTTCTAATTAATGTGATACACATTGAAGAGTTCATTTATCTCTCAAACAAACTAAAAGCGTCAGTTTTGTCATAAGTAGTTTGTTTTATTACTCTCTTAACTTTGGTTAGAGTTTAAGTTCGAAGGAGATAAACACCAATTGTCCCATTCAACCACCTACTAGTCTACAAGCAAGGATTGGTCCTTAGATTTTATTTAAATTCTAATAAAGAAACCTAAAACATAGAAAAGTTACTTCTGTGGTTTTTAAACTTGTTCTTTATAACATATATATATAATAAATATATATATATATATATATATATATATATATATAAATATATATATATATAAAAAACCTATATATAGAAGGATAGAGAGAGAATTTCGTCCACTCAAAATTCAGCCAAATTGCACATAATTTCATTTTGACTGCCATGTAGGAATTTTCCATCATGAATTTGTTTTAATCCCAAAACATAACATTATGAAAAAATGATAATTAACCGATAAATATGCCTAAAAAGAAACCTACAGATTTTGATTGGCTACTCATGTTTACCAGTTTAAAACTAAAACTGCCCCTTTTTTTTCTTCCTAATATATCCGCTTATTTTAAATTTAGTAAATTAATTAATATTTTGTTAATTATTTTCCTCCGTATTTGAATTTTACATCCTCCATTTCACACCCAAACTTATAAAATACCGTCGAACTTTTGTCGTCTACGTCTCCCATCAAGTTTATCATCATTAAATTATCAAAAACTCAATTCTTTATTTCTAACAATGAAGATATTCATTATTGTATTTTGTGTATATGAGAAATGGTTTTCGTGGATGATTCCCTTCGTGAGTGAGATCATTATTTTGGTTTTTGATGTTTTGTTATATTATTACTCTAGAAACCGGTGAAATCCATTAGAGACCAAATGATAATGGGTTGATCAGGTTTGTAGTTTTGCATAAAACACGACTAAATAAATAGGTTCAAAGCTTGGATTATCCTTTTATTCATGTAATTTACATACCATCGTCAGGGCCGGCTTTGAGAGTGTGCAAGGTGGGCAACCGCACAGGGCCTCAAAAATTTTAGGGGCACCAAAATTTATCCCGTTAACAATTATATGCATTATTTCTTAAAAACGATGACACTTTATATATAACGTTTCTTATCGCAGGGCCTCATTATGTAATTTCGCTCAGTGCCTTTAAAATTTTCATAAATTTAGAGACGACCCTGACCATCGTAGTGGATTTTTGAGCTCACCTTATTGACCTTTTTGAAAAAATATGTTCAAAGCTTCGTCCTCGCTTATCTAATACTTGGACATGATTGGTTTTTAAACAATGTAAAATTTACCCGCCTATCTAATAAAAGCTCGTCCGAAGGAATTATTGTAGCCTTCTTTCAAGGGTATACATCAAGAAGGTTCTAAAAGTAATTATGTTGTGACAACGTTGTCTACAAAGAAGTACTTTATAGAAATCTCCTAAATTGCACTTTAAAATTTATAAGAACGTTAAACTTTTATTTTGATGCTACAATTTATGAAATTTAAATATTTTATTTTTTTGTTACTTATTTAACAACTTTATATTAATGTCATTAAAAAATTTATTTAGTATATTTTGTTATTTTAAGGGGGTGAAAATATGTACTTCTATTTGATTGCAACATACATCTAATTTTTATAACAAACAATGCTCCCTTGTTTGACATGCAACAATACTCGCTTGATTTTTATCAAGTGTATATAAGCTTTAACATTTATCTAAGGTTTTTTTATGCCTTATGCCAAATTATGACATCATTTTTAACAAGCTTAGATTATCTATTCTATAATGTAAATTTATCTACCTTTTAAATCTATTTAATAATCTTTAAACAATTTCTTAAAGCAGACAAGGTCAAACAAAAGTCAAACTATAGGGAACAATATCAAAAGTGAATATTCCGCCTATATAATGACATGTATATTTCGCCTGGGTTTTTACAAGTTGCATATTTCGCCTGGTTTCATGGTAACATGCATATTTCATCTGAAAACTTGACCTTACATATTTTGCCTGGATAAACATATACATATTTCGCTTGGCATAAAAATGTTACATATTTCGCCTAGCATAAAAAAGTTACATATTTTGCCTAGCATAAAATGTTTCATATTTCGTCCTGTTCAAATATTTACATATTTTGCCTGGACAGATTACATGTTTCGCCTGACATATATGTATATTTTGTCTGGTTCATACATGACATTAACACCATCACATAATCAAATTTATAAAGCTACAACATGAACCCATGCATACTTTAACTACTCACAAGCCTTTTAGCAAGAATTGAACTAACAAACACACCACTTTTTGCAAGTTTCGACCATAAAAGGAAATAATATACCACGAAATTCAATCAAAGTGGATCCTAGGTGTTTGTACACAGTATAAAGGGCTTAAAGGAACTCCCAAAACTACTTGCAACACAAACCCATGAACTTTCGCACAACCCTACTCGATTCACACATTGATCGATCAAAGAATCACCAAGAACACACGCATGTTATCACCCCATCAAAAACTGTTTCACATGAGTTTTCTATATCCCCTAGGCATCAAAACCCTTATGGTTAATTAGCCTCTAACTAACTTTCAAATTTTAAGAACCTTAATTTGATTTTAGGGTTTTTTGAGCAATTAAGAGCAAACTACACCAATCACTTATACAAGATTGATGTAAGGAAGGTTAAGAACACATTGGAATTTTTACCTTTGAGATTAAAACACGTTTTGATGGATTTTTTGAATTGGCCAAAATATGTAACTAGAGAGAAAAATAGAAAAAAAATTAAAGTTGTGTGTGTACATATTTCGTCCCATGTGAGTTTTAGTTTGAAAGTTTAGGCTTTTGGCAGTTTAGGTCCTTATGGTTTGCAACATCTTATATTTTCATTTACAACTTATTCTAACACCTTAGTAACTTAAGGGAATGACAACTCTAGCCCCTCTAGTTGCTAGGAAAAAGACTAAGCCTTTTATTTTGCAAACAAGTCCCTAAAGGTCTAAACAAATAACATCTAAAGTCCAAATTTAGTTAAACTTAATTAACTCTCTTTTAATATTAATCTGTTATTGTCCAAGAAACCTTTGTCGCTTATTCCTTGATTTTCTTTTGAAAGATTTTGAAGAAGATTATTTGACGACACTTTCTTCCCCTCAAATAATGACCCGTTTTCTATTGAAAGAGCTATAGTCATTGTTTGAGTGGTCAAATTAGCTTTGAAAATCATTTTCTGATGGAACACTGAGATGATTGATTTGTTTTGAAACTTCAACACTAATAAAAATAAGATTTCTCTTATTTTCAAAAATAAATGCACTGACACGTACACTTTTAAGAGAGCTCGGGTTGTGTAGCAAAGTATACACAAGCCTTTAGATGATCATAAGGTAGATCATGTCCGAAAAACTAAATTCCCATTAAGAGGTCAAGTATTGTTTTTGACGAAATACTTGCCTTTAAGAATAAAACCGGGTTGCAGTCAGACATAACTGCAAGCCAATGACATGTTTTGAAAAACTTTGGAAACTTTTGTTCGAACTTTGTTTACAGCTCCATGTCATTATTGAATGACATTTCTAAAGCCGTAAATATTATCAATTACAAAAGACATGTCATGAAAAACATATTTTTGGTATTTTCTTATTTTATATTTTTGTATTTTGTATTTTGCTTTTTGAATTTTATATTTTTCTATTTTCTATTTCATAAAAAAATCTATTCTAAGAAATGGAAAATCTTTTTGTGTTTTTATATTTTTATATATTTGCATAGTATACAAGAAGAGATTCTACCATTACTCTTCTTCCTTAGCCAGACTTTTAAGTGTTTTTGGAGACATGCTTTTCATTCCAAGCTTGTTGATTAGGAATTCAAATCTTTCCCTTGCTAAAGCTTTTGTGAAGATGTCTACCAACTGATACTCAGTCCTGACGGAGTAAAGCTCAACCACTCCACTTTCTACTTGCTCTTTAATAAAGTAATATATGACATATATGTATTTAGATCTTGACTGTTGGACGTTGTTACAGCATAGAGCAATGGCACTCTTGTTATCACAGTATAGAGAAATTTTATTGAATTCAAATCCATAATCTGTTAATTATGATCTCATCCATAAGATTCGAGCACAACATCAAGATAAGGCAATGTATTCTTCCTCTGTACTAGATATAGCAGTGTTTTCTGCTTCTTTGATGACCAGATTACTAACTTGTCTCCCAAGAACTCCACACTGCCAATTGTACTTCTTCTAGTGTCTTGAAACCTGGCGTGATCAACATCTGCATAAGCTGTTAGGGCATTGTAAGTATCTTTTGAGTACTAAAGACCCATATTCAGGGTTCCTTTCATGTATCGAAAGATCCGTTTCACTGCATGTAAGTGCTTTTCGGTAGGCTTTGCCTGATACCGGGCACACATGCATACTGCAAATACAAGATCTGGTCGACTGGATGTAAGATACATAAGGGAGCTGATCATGCCACGATAATGTGTAGGATCAACTGGTTTCCCCTATAGATCTTCATCTAGTTTGGTTCTATCTACCATAAGGGTGTCAACCGAGTCATTAGATTCCATACAATTTTCATTTTTTATTTCAAGAGCATATTTAGACTGGTTTATGAAGATGCCTCTGGGACTTTGAGAAATTTAAAGCCCAAGAAAGAAAGACATTTTGCCCATCATTGACATCTGGAATTTAGTACACATAATATCAACAAATACATCACATAGAGTAGGATCAGTAGAAGCAAAGATTATATCATCTACATATATTTGTACCAGTAAGATGTCTTTGCCTTCTTCCCGTATGAATAACGTGGAATCGACAGCACCTTTGCAAAACTCTTGAGGTAGTAGAAAACTTGACAACATATCATACCAAGCCCGTGGAGCCTGTTTCAAGCCATAAAGTGCTTTCTTCAGTTTATACACATGGGTTAGATTGTCTTGATCTACAAAGCCATCTGGTTGACTAACATAGACTTCTTTACGTAGTTCACCATTTAACAAAGTAGTTTTGACATCCATCTGGTAGATAATTATGTTCTTGTTGGTGGCGTTTACAACGAAGATTCTGATTGCTTCTATGCGGGAAACTGGTGCAAAAGATTCCTCAAAATCAATTCCCTCCTCTTGACGATATCCCTTAGCTACCAACCCAGCCTTGTTTTTCAATACCCCTCCAAATTCATCTTTCTTAACTTTGAAGATCCACTCCAGTTTGATTATCATGACATAATCTAGACAAGGTACAAGATCCCAAACATTTAGATGTTCAAACTCATGAATTTCTTCTTGCATTGCATCGATCCATGATGATTCTAACAATGCTTCTTTAAAGTTCTTTAGTTCAACGGAGGTGAGGAAGGCATCAAAGAAACACCATAAGGCATCAGTTTGTAATTGTTTTTGTGTAGAGACAGGTCAAGAAGGATTGCTGATTACATTAGACAATGGATGGATCTTTGTCCATTTAATGATGTGTTCAAGTGGTTGGTTGTCGAGTGGTTGAAAATTTGACGGTGATTCTTGAGAATTTGGTTTCGAATTGAGAACATCTTGGAATGGATCATTATTAAATGTTGTTGGTTCTAACTATTCTTCAACACCTTCAACAATGACTAGAGACTATGTTTCATGTGTGGTTGATAGAGTACTAGTAGATGGTGCATCTTGATCAATAGAAGTTGAAGAAGGTGAACCAGTCGGATCAGCAGGTCTTAGAGCAGCAGCTGTAGGAACTAAAGAAGCAACACTTGGTGGAGGATAATGTACTAATCATAAATTGGTCTGGAATCAACTTATCCTAATCATTCTTTTTGTTGGTTAGAACATAGTGGTATTGTAGAAGCGAGGCATGTATGAAGTGTCCCTAACTGATTGTTCCAGGAGTCACAAGTTAAAGCTCGGGTCCTGAACCGAATTATTCAAAAGCCATTGTTGTCAGCTCATCAAATTCTGCATGAATTGTTTCCATTATCATTCAGGTTCGTCTATTATAGATGAAGCAAGCCTTCTTAGCAGGTGCATAGCTGATATGTGTGAAAACACATATCCTTTCTATATCAAAAATGACCCATAAAAGACAAAATTGTGCTTAAAATGTTTGTATATTGCTTGTATTGTCTTTGTGATTGTGTAGGTACGGATAATGCAAATATCACAAGAAAACGGTCAAAACCGAACAAACACGGACACGGGAACGGAAAAGAGTGTACAACCCTTGGTCAACCAAAGTCAACCATATAAAGATAAAAATTCCTAAAAATTCCCAAAACAGCCCTAGAGTTAACCTAAATTGCAAAAATGGTCCCATAAACCCTAACGGTGTTAACTCTTTAATATATAATGAGTTAACACCCGTTAACCCTTATAACAACACCAAATAAACCGGCCCAACACCCTTTTGTTATTATCCCGAGCCCAAACACACCCATGGCCCAATGTATAAGCCCCGGGTAAAAAGGAAGTCAAACACACCCCCTTTTTATAAAAAGTAAAACGCGGGAAAGGTAGTTGTTACTATTTACCTTCTTCCCCGTTTTACCACGAGTCATAATCAAGGGGTAAATCAAAATTAGTGATGTGGCTATGCAATTCAAGTGAAACCCTCCACCTTGGCAGAGTTAAACGTCACATGATGCTCTCATTGGCCAATTCCCAAGAAGAATGACACGTGAGCATGAGAAGAAACACAAGGGGAATGGATAATTTGCACTATAAAAGGAGTACAAAAAAAGCACACGAGGGGCCGACACACGGATGTCCATGCTGGCATCTATGCTCCCTCAATCTAATCCAACGGCTCAAAGATGGTATCTAATGATTGCTAAGATTCAAGGGACAGGATTAATGGGAGCATATAACTGAATTGAGACCTAGAAGCTTCATCCAGGCCTATAAATAGAAGCCTTCATCACTCACAAGAGATATATCTAGGAGTAGGATAAGAATAGCTTATTTAGTAGCTTTATATCCAATGTAATTTTAGGCTTTATTATAGATGTACTCCCCCTCTTTCATTTAAACTTGTAATGAGTTAACCTTTTATCAATAAAAGTGTTTATTTTCATTTAAGCTTAATGTGTTTTTAGTTTTTACTTAAAAAGTATAAAAAAACTCTCAACTGTTCTTCATAAGCTCTAAATAAGCTCTTAAGCTAGTCACATTCTTATCTAAGCTCAAAAATTTTAAATAAGCTCAATCATATACACATCCTCCCTCAAATGTACCACAGCTTAAATTTGGATAATGGATCAAACCTGGAAGGATCCATAGACCTCACTGGCTTATTCTAAATAAGCCACAGCTTGTAGACATAAGCTCTTGTTGAGCAATAATCCCTGTTTAGCTGGGATTCAGGTTCTATAACTCATTTACCTTTCTGTTTTAAATATGTTAGTATAATTCTGCTTATTAGCTTAGTAATTGCTTAATTTGCTTATTATCTTGCTTATTTGTGCTTAATACCATTTCATTGAGCTTATTGATAATGTTTGATCATTTGTTTTTAGCTTTTGTAGTTTAGATCTTAGTTTTTCATATTTTGTCTTATAAATCATTAAAAATCTAAAAATATTTAGCATAATGAGTAGTTGTTAGATTCTAGCTTATTTGATTGTTAGTATAAGCTCATAAGATCTGTTTTTGGCTGTTTGTTATCTGGTATTGAACTTTTGTTCACTAAATCTCTATTTCATAAGCTAAAAATGGTTTTATAGATTTTAAAGGAGTGTTTGGCACAACAGTATTAACCATAAGTTAATACTGTTGTTGGCCATTTGGTCTTTTGAATTTAGTACTAATCTCTTAAATAAGTTGTTAAAACAAGTTTTTTTAATCTAGATTAGTTTCAAACAAGTTTTCATTAGAAGATTTAACATAAGTTTAATTCTGTCAAATGATACTTGGATTATAAGATTGAGTAGATTCTAGTAATTGTCTAAGATTCCTTTGTTCTTAGTTTGTGTTTTTAAGTGTTAGAATGGTTTTCTTAGTCCTGCACTTTGTCTAATTGGATTATGTCAAAATTATGCCAACTACATCAGCAGTTCTATAATAGCAAAAACAGCCAATTTCAAGTTTAATTTTCAATAGGTAAAAGTAATTTTTATGTTTTGATTTTTAGTGAACAACTAGTTTATAGGCTAATCTAGAAAGAATAGGGCTTATTATAGCTTAATCAACTTATTTTCTTATCTGTTTTTAAGCTTTTATTTAGTCCTTTGTTTTTTCAATAAATTCTAAAAAACCAAAAATATTTTACTCTATCTGCATTAGCCTTTTCATATAGCTTTTCCAATAAGCAATTGATTTTCAAACCTTATTCCAAAAGTTGTTTTTGGAAGCTTATTAGTTGTAGAGTAAGCTTGCATAAGCCATTTCCCCATAAGGATCCAAGAGCTTATCTAAAAATAAGCTCAAAGGTCCCTGCAGGGACTGTTTGGTTCTAAATTTTGTTAAGTGCTTATTAGAATTTTTATAGCTTATTTTTTTGTCTAAATTCTATATTAGCAAGTTAATTAGGTTAGAATTAAGTATTCCTTAGCTTGTTTAGTTTAGTTATAGCTTATTTTAGCTTTTCATCAAAAATCCAAAAATACTAAGTCAGTATCAACTAGCTTTTTCATAGTGCTTTTTCTTTGCTTATCTGTTTTTCAAAATGAATTTGGTTTGCAATTCTAAGTAGCTTATTAGCTCTACTTTAAGTAGGTAATAAGTTTCTTGGCCTAAGGATCCACTTATAAGCTTAATTTTAAGCTCAAAGTCTGCTTAGGGACTGTTTGGTTTGTAGTTTTCATAATAAAGCTTATTTGGATTTTCAGTTCTTATTTTGTTTTCTATTGCTTATTTCTTTCTAAACCTGCTTATTAGGTTTGTCTTAGGTTAGTAGTAGCTTATTTTGTCCTTGCCTTAGCTTATTTCTACTTGTTAAGTTCTAAAATTCTATAAAAAGCCAAAAAAGTAGTTAAGTAGTTTCTGTCATTTCTTTAAGTAATTTCCAGCTTATTTAGGGATTTTCAGCTTTAAGTGTTTTTATTAAAAGTGTTTGTTTTTAGTTTTTTTACAACTTTTCTTTTGTACGTTTTCAAAATAAAATAAAAAGGGGAAGGTGGAAATCGGGGGTGAGCAAGGCTCGAACCCCCGACCTCAACACCCTCTACCCTTTTAACAAAACAACACACACACCCTCTAACCATCGTGCCCTGGGGACTTTTTCATTATACATTTGCAAAATTTATTATTAGTGTACGTTTTTCCCTTTTAGCTCTATAAGCTGTTATAGCTTATTTCGTAGCTTATTCGTGAAGCTGTGACCACAAGCTTATTTTTCCTAGGTTCTATTTAGTTCAAGCTATTTTCTGTATTTTTTTTAGAATTTTTATAATTAGTTTAGTATTTTTAAACCTTTATTTTTGTTAAAAACTTTAAAAAAATCATTAAAAAATAGAAAAATAATCAAAAAAATATAATTCTTTTTTAGAAAATTTTCTTTTATCGTAAAGTTACTAGGAAAATTAGTTTTGCTTTCCTAGAGTTTAATTTGCAAAATTTCATTTTTTAAAGAACTGGATTCATTCCCGTTTACATTTTTCGTGTTTTTAAGCTCATTTCAACTCCGTTTTTGTTCTAGTCTTCTTTAAACTTACTTTTTAGTCAATTAGAGTCTATTTAAAAAGAAAAATTCATTTTAGGTTTAATTTAGGAAATTTAGGGTTTTAAATTGCAATTTAAGGTTCCCGTTTTGCGTTTTTAGTTAAAGTTTAATTTCCCGTTATTTGTTTTCGTGCTTAATTGTTATTATTTGCTTATTTTAAATTGTAGAAGTAGATAATCAAATCAATCTTTGTTTCCAATTCAAATCATTGTCCGAACATCAAACGTGGTTTCAATTTCACAAATCGTTGGAGAATAACGACCCGGGAATCATACTTCCCGGTTAATATACGTATTATATTATATATATTTGTGAAGATTTTCCTTTTTACCTTTGTCCTCAAGGGTAATTTGGAAAATTTTCTTTCATATTATATTTTATATTTACGTGTGTTGATTTCTACGAATCAATTTTTGGCGCCGCTGCCGAGGATTTGTGATTAAGATTCTTTCGTTTGAAGTTTGTTGATCGTGATTTAAAGACCCTTTCGTTTTTGAAAGTTTTGTTTTTGTTAAAAATTCAAAAACACAAAAAAATTATAAAATATAAAAAGTAAAAAAATATTTTCTTTTCTTTTATTAGTATAATTATCAAAAAAAATTAAAAATATAAAAAATTGTCCATAAAAAATAATAAAATTTACAAAGTTCGTAAAAGAACACCAACAAATAATATTTTCAATTGAGGTATTATCCATAATAAGTTCCCAACTCGAATCAAAGATTTAAAAACTTGCAATTTGTGTCATTTACGAGGTACGGCTCATCTTAAGAAGTAATTTTTTTAAGAGTTACCGTGAAGTAAATTTGATTATTTGGTTCAAGTTGTGTATCTCGTTATCCGTTAAAATAGATTGTTAAAGAAAAATACAAATAAAAAATAAAAAAAATAATTTTAATTTAAAATTTTCTTTTTCTATTTTGTGCATGCGCACTCGTTCTCAAACCCGCAACCGTAACTGTCAACAACAAGCCCCACCGTCTGTTGTAGAACCATTTAATTTAGAATAACCTTTTGATAATCCTCCTCTAGTTCCAATGGCCAATAACCGGACTATGGCGGAATTTCTCCAAGCACCCACCGAGGGGTACGAGGATGCAATCGTAATTCCAGAAATCAATGTTAATTTTGAGTTAAAGCATGGTTTGATCAATCTTGTTCAAAACAAGCAGTTTTTCGGACATGATAAAGAGGATCTACATGCTCACATCTGTTATTTCAACAAGATCACCTCAACGATGAGATTCCCGGACGTCCCGAGCACGTCAGTTAAGCTTATGCTTTTTCCATTTTCTCTTGAAGGTTCAGCCCGAATTTGGCTAGAGAAAGAACCTCCTCGATCAATTTTAACATGGGATGATCTTGTTTCAAAATTCATTAATCAATTCTTTCCTCCTTCAAAAACGACGAATCTTCAAAATGAAATCACGAGATTTCAACAAAGATTTGACGAATCGTTTTACGAGGCTTGGGATCGATTTAATGATCTTCTTCGAGCATGTCCACATCACGGATTTTCAGAATTACATCAACTAGATACATTTTACAACGCTTTGAATGCTAATGATTAAGATTCGTTGAATTCCGCTGTGGGTGGAAACTTTTTGGATAAGATGCCTCGTGAATGCTTGAAAAATATCGGGAGTAAATCCAAGCTTCGTAATTCACGAAACAAGGCAGTCGTTGCCAAAGTGAGTTCGAATTCATCTACCCTCGAAATTTCACCCGATGTTGCTGCTCTTACAACCGAAGTTTCTGAACTTAAGAATATGATGAAAATATGCTATCGACAAGCAAAAAGCCCAAGCTCCAGTAACCTGTAAAAGCGTCGAGCAGAGTTGTGTAACATTGTGAGAGGTGACTCATCTTATAGAAATTGTTCCGCCACCGATGGCAACATTTATCGAGACAACATTCAAGAGTACGTTTCACAAGCTGCTGCAACCAATTTTAATCAAGGAAATACCAATTCTAGACCTCCGATGGTTTCAAACCAAATCTGACCTCCTGGTTTTCCTCCGATTCCAAATAATCAAAACCGTTTCAATCAAAATCAAGGAAATAATTTCAACCAAAATCGAGGAACCAAATATCAATCAAAACCGTAGAAATAACTTCTATCAAGGACAAGTGTATCAACCTCTGACTAGTCAACCACCAGTTTACCAAGCTCAACCTTATCAAGCTACCGCTCCGCAAATGCAAGGTGTTTCAAAGACCGATTTTGAGAATTATGTCAAGGCTAATGATTCAATATTGAGAAATATGCAAAATCAAGGCCAAGGTTTACAAAACCAGATGACAAATTTAACGAAAATGCTTTCTAAGTTCGTAAATTCCAATACTGTTTCGTCTTTAAATTCAGGTTCTCTTCCAAGTAACACCATTACTAACCCGAAGGAAGACTTAAAAGGTATTACTACCCGAAGCGGGGTTGCTTATAAAGGACCTACGATTCCTATTACTTTTCCTAAAGTAGTAGAACATAGAACCGAGGTGACAAAGGACACAATTTTTCCTACTAATAACGGAATTACCAAAGACGTCCAACCTCTGGTTGTCCCAGTTGAAAACCAAAATCCAGTTTCTGAGCCAGTTGATGCTCCAGTTAGTGCACCGATGCCTAACCCGAAACAGTCAATTCCTTATTCTTCAAGGCGAAATGATGAGAAGCACCGTGAAAATGCTAACGAACAAAAAGAGAAATTTTACGAAATCTTCAAAGATATGAGTTTCGAAATTAGTTTCATGGATGCTTTGACTCTAATGCCCAAGTTTGCTTCAACTCTTAAAGCCTTAATCGGAAATAAAGAAAAGCTTAGTGAGATGGCTAGAACCCCTTTGAACGAACATTGCTCGGCGGTCATACTTAACAAGTTACCCGAAAAACTTGGTGACCCCGGCAGATTCCTTATTCCATGTAAATTTCCCGGAATGGATGAGTGCTTAGCCTTGGCCGATCTTGGCACTAGCATAAATCTTATGCCATTTTCCATGTGGAAAAAGCTTAACCTTCCAAACCTGACTCCGACGTGTATGACACTAGAACTAGCAGACCGTTCGATCTCCCGACCAATTGGTATTGCTAAAGATGTCAACGTTAAAGTTGGTGTATTCCAGTTTCCAGCCGACTTGTTGGGAATTCACTTTTACGTGACGACATTACAGAATTACCATAGTTTATCATAGTCACATACGCGAGGACTAGAATAAGCAACTATGTATAGTTTAGAGGCGTATGGGCTATAAATACCCCTCTATGGCTTCCATAGAGGGGTTGAGTCATTTGTATCCTTCATCCATTTTCCATCTAATCACAAATCCATCTTCCATCTCACTACTTTCTCTCACTAAAATGGCTATCATGTGGTTTGACTCACCAAGACCACCGGATCATAGTTTTCGTGAATCTTTCAATTGGTATCAAGAGCCATGGCTACATACTCTTAGGTTGGTTTTATTTATGTTCGGATGGTCTCGAGTTAATCTCAAATCTGTCACTTGTGTGTTTGTTGTCTCGTGTTTATAGCTTATTTTCAAATTTTCTTGCTTCATTAACTGTTTTTCAGTTTACTAGTGGCTTATTTTAATCGAGCATATTCAAGGTTTTAGATTGGCTGATTCTGTTCTTGGTCATGGTCTGAATAAGATAAATACAAGAAAGGTCAAATAGAATTTTTTTTGAAGTCTTGTGACAACTGAACGAGTTCAACCTTTAAAGTGCCGATCTAGTTACTTGCTCAAGAACCGAACTAGTCACTCTACTTGTGCAAACCGATCTAGTCGTTTTCCTATTGCAACCGAACGAGTCCCAAATTTAAGGAACCGAACAAAGAAAGAATAGGAAAAAAAAAAAAAAAAAAAAAAAAAAAAAATAAAGTAAGAGAAAAAAAAAAAAAAAAAAGGAATAAAAAAAAAAAAAAAAAATAAAAAGAAAAAAAAAAAGAAAGATATATATATATATATATAAAAGAAAAAAAAAAGAAATAATAAAAAAAAAAAAAAAAAGAAGATATTAGTCTTTAAGAGCCGAACGAGTAATTATCAATGGCAACCGAACGAGTCGACCTTTATCAACCGAACGAGTCTGCCTTTTAACAATCGAACGAGTCATAGACTATGTGGATCAAACGTGTCATGTCCTTTGTGAACCGAATGAGTCATATGCTATGCTAACCGATCTAGTCCATTATTATGAACCGATCTAGTACAAGCCCCAACCCAAACCGAGTCAACTCGGTAATTACCGAGTTGACTCGGATCAACTCAACTGAGTCATGACAGAAAGGTAGAAGGAGAATTAAGACTCAAATTATACGACTCAACGATCAACAATAACAACTTCAACAGCCATCAATTCAACTTCACAAATCCACTATCTAATCCTATCCCATCAAGACTCGAAATCATATAAACAATCGATTTCAGATTTATTGTTTCGTGTTCTTAAATTTATTCGAGACCCTCAACTGATCTAAACATGAAATCAATGTCTCATCATTAATCTATATGTAGCTCAAGCCCTTTTAATATACGAACTTAAAGAATAACTTATAACAATTGGGTTATAGTTATTTTTTTGTATCGTTTTTTGAGACTCAAAACAAAAACATTCAAATAAAACCTACCCGTGACCTGTTTTAAGAGATCTTGATGTCATTCTTCTAATTTAAAGTTCGATTAAGATAACGGTTCATGGGTTGTTACGCCTAAGAGAGTGGGATCAAAAGGATCATTTGTTGTTTATAATGACTGAAAATGAAAAAGGTTGTGTGCTTCGTGAGTTTATTTATTGGAGGTATAAGCATGGCTCGTATTGTGTCAGTATGGAGTAATATGTAAGATATGATATATCTGAGTTTGGTGACTGGAAGTAATGTAGTGGTGTTTTGTGAATGTAAGAAGAATAAGTATAGGGGTGAGATTGCTTAAAAAGCTGGATTTAGTCAGTTTTGGATTGACATGGGGCCGGTTCAAACTAAGTCTTGAAATGGACCGATTATAATCACATATTGGGCTGGAATTATTTTTGTTCTAACTAAAATAATTCTTGTAATGAGCCAAGTTTAAACATACAGTGGGCCGATCAACAATTACATAGCAATTGGGCTTTGTTAATTATTTTGATTATGGACCAGATAATGGAGATAATAAAATAGGTCGATTGCTAAATGAGTGGGACGTGTTTTGTTATTTTCCAAATTTGATGACAACGTCATGTTGGCAACCAGAAAATTGACATTATTTTGTTAGAGTCAAAAGTAGGATAAGGTGGAACGAGTATAACATGATTAACACGTTGTACATAAAACTAAATCGTCTAAATGATTCACTGGGATGATTTTAGTCATATTTAGATTGTTAATGAATACATTTGTTCTTCAAGAAAGACAAAGTGACAAAGTGACGAGACCGGGATTAAGTTGGATAAAGAATCATGAAACTTAAAGGCTAGATTTGGAATTAATTTTGTGTGATTACGGAGTTGATCGGATATCATTTATTTGAG
Organism: Tanacetum coccineum; assembly: GCA_026074375.1. NCBI lineage: Eukaryota > Viridiplantae > Streptophyta > Magnoliopsida > Asterales > Asteraceae > Tanacetum > Tanacetum coccineum. The sequence continues at coordinate 25,187 of BQNB010071416.1, forward strand.
ATTGCAGTGGCATTTCACGAAGGTGTGTTCTTATTTTGTCTTGAAGTCGGGGTTGGCTGGATGCATGATTTCAATGATAACTTGCTCGAGCTTAATTTAAGTTGAAGACTTGGTTTATCTAGTTTCCAGCAGTTAAGGGGGAATGGCGATAACCCGGTTAAACTATCAATTAAAGGAGTTACGTTGTATTACTCAGTGTCACACGTCTAAGGAACGTCGTTGGATAATCGCAAGAGGTAGAAAGTCTCAAACTTTGTGTGGGGGTAATGATTACTAAGAATTGCTTGGAGTCGACAAATTCTCTACACCATTTCATCCAACAAAAGTGCAAGCTTAAGTTATAAGAATGGGGAATTATACTTCTGTTTCAAGATTGGTATATCTGGTTATACTACATCATTGGTATACTTCAAATCGCCTACAAACATTATGAAAAATGAAAGCCAGATAGAGGAATATGAGTAGAGATATGTCTCAGCAATTGATTCCCACGGGTTAGATCTGAGCTAATTTATTCCTCACACAAGTACTCAAGTAAATGCGCGTCCAAGGTGTTGCTGATTCCGACGTATCGAAACCAGCAAGGGGGAAGGAGAAGATTCACCCTTGAGCCTTTGCCTTTCTTTTTTTTGAAAGCTTGACATAGGGCATCTTTCTTGAATTTTTTAAGTTAGGCCATGCCGGGAAGACAAATGTCATAACCGTAGAGAATATCAGCGCTTTAACTTATGGCTTTTGGGTGCATTTCTTCAGACACATGGGGGAAGTGATATCTTGAGAACTTTTATATGCATTATTTGAATTCCCAGGGGGAAGTGTTGTGAGAACAATTATTACGAAACGTGAGAAAGATACCTATGCTGATCCCATTAATGGCATACCCCAAACGATCCATACAAGCTATTCTTGAAAGGAAGCATTAAAATTTGATGTGGTTTAACCACCAGTTCTGTTTGCACTTAATTATTCTAAGCTTGTAAGAAAGCTTTGAAACTGCTCAAGAGAGGATTGCTAGTTTGGGGGGAAGCTTTGAAAGCTTCTAAATAAAGATAAATTGCAATAAATAGGGGGAAGCATGATGCATATGCTAGTTTGGGGAAGTTTATAAGCTTTTAAAAATCCCAAGAAAATGCGACACGAATTAGGGGGAAGCTAATCAGAAGCTCTCCTGTAACCATAAGTGTATGGGTTACTTAGTTCGTGCCTAGTATAGTATTTCTCCTACAAAGTACTACAAAGATGATTCATGTTGGAGTGTCAGAGCTTAAGTCAAACACCACATAAGACGTCATCAGCATATGAAGCTTCATGGAAGATATCATGTTCTTAATCATTATGTATTTGAAAGGTAAAATATAGGTAAGTAATATCGTATATCATCCGGGAAAGATTGATGGGAAATTCAATTTTACGTGACGACATAAGACAAAATAACCATAGATTATCTTAGTCACATACGGAGGACTAAAATAGGCACTAACATATAGTATAGAGGTCGTATGAGCTATAATACCCCTCTAAGGCTTCCATAGAGGAGTTGAGTCATTTGTATCCTTCATCCATTTACCATCTAATCACAAATTCCCATCTTCCATCTCACTACTTTCCTCTCAATCAAATGCTATCAAAGTTGGTTTGACTCACCAAGACCACCGGATCTAGTTTTCGTAATCTATCACGACTTTCGAGGTCGTAGATTTTAAACCAGACCCTCAGAGTTTCGCTAATTTCCTCAGGAGGTGTTTTTCTAAGACCGATCGTGCTTTAAATAGACTGTACGATGAGAAATAACCCTTTGAGTGGGCAATGAGGCCATTACTTACAATCTTGATCAAACTTTGAGATACTCGGTTACTTATAATGATATGACGGCGAACCGAATCGACGTTGTTGAATTAGCTTGTGAAGAGTATTCTCATGAAGTTCTAGGATTTTTTGACATGATCGCAAGTGGCAATCCCACTCCCGGATATGACCCAATAGTTTCAAATTCTTCTCCGACTCTCACTCCTTTCAAGGATAGTGATTTTCTACTTCTCGAAGAAGCTGATGCTTTTCTTGCTCTAGCCGACGATCCAACTTCACCAGAAGTTGATGAATCCTATTATGACCTAGAGGGGGACATTCTTATTCTCGAAGCACTCCTTAATAGTGATCCTTCACCTCCTCCGAACCAAGGAAATTATTTGCCGAAAAATAGAAAGGAACTTAAAATTTGTAAAGCTAAAACTGCCAAATCTTCAATTGATGAACCTCCCGAGGTCGAACTTAAGGACTTACCGCCTCATCTCGAATATGCATCTTTTAAGACAACAACAAGTTGCCAGTCATAATTGCCAAAGATTTGAGTGTCGATGAAAAGACCGCTCTCATAAAGGTTCTAAAGTCCCGAAAGCGAGCCATCGGATTGGAAACATCTCCGACAAAAAGGGTAGAAACCGGGAAATTTGATTCTCATAAAATCTATTGAAAAGGGACTACGAACCAGCCGGCCAACACAGAGAAGGGTTAATCCAAAGATCCACGATGTCATTAAGAAAGAGGTTGAAAAACTTCTTGATGCCGGATTAATCTACCCAATCTCGGATAGTCCTTGGGTAAGCCCAGTGCACTGTGTGCCAAAGAAAGGAGGGATGACCGTAGTGACCAATGATGAAAATGAATTAGTACCAACTAGACTTGTAACGGGATGGAGAGTATGTATTGATTATCGTAAGTTGAATGAAGCCACCCAAAAAGACCACTTCCCTTTGCCGTTTATGGATCAAATGCTCGAGAGACTCACAGGAAATGAGTACTATTGTTTCCTCGATGGTTTCTCGAGTTACTTTCAAATACCAATCGATCCGAAAGATCAGAAGACTACATTCACCTGTCCATACGAAATGTTTGCTTACCGCCGCATGCCTTTCGGCTTATGCAATGCACCAGGCACGTTCCAGAGGTGTATGATGGCTATCTTCCATGATATGATTGAAAAGACGATGGAAGTTTTCATGGATGACTTTTCAGTTTTCAGAAATTCTTTCTCTACGTGCCTTTCCAATTTAGAAAAGATGCTTAAACGGTGTGAAGACACTAATTTGGCTCTAAATTGGGAAAAAAGCCATTTTATGGTGAAAGAAGGCATCGTACTTGGACACAAAATTTCAAAGAAAGGAATAGAAGTCGACAAAGCCAAAATAGACGTGATTGCTAAGTTACCTCACCCAACTACCGTCAAGGGTATTAGGAGTTTTCTCGGACATGCAGGTTTTTACCGTAGATTCATCAAGGACTTTTCAAAAATTTCTCGACCCATGACTCATCTCCTTGAGAAAAACACTCTGTTTATCTTCTCCGAAGAATGCATTCAAGCTTTTCAAATTTTAAAGAAGAAACTAACCGAGGCTCCATTTCTGATTGCCCCCGATTGGGACCAGCCCTTTGAGCTTATGGCATGCGACGACTATGCCATAGGTGCGGTTCTGGGGCAACGAATTGAGAAACACTTTAGGCCTATACATTATGCAAGCAAAACAATGACCGAGGCGGAATCAAACTACACCACAACGGAAAAGGAAATGTTAGCTGTGGTGTACGCTTTCGAAAAATTCCGGTCATACCTCATCATGAATAAAAGCATAGTGTATACGGATCATTCCGCCCTTAAGTACCTATTTGCTAAAAAAGATGCCAAGGCAAGATTGCTACGTTGGGTTCTCCTCCTTCAAGAATTCGATTTTAAAGTAATTGATACGAAGGGAGCCGAGAACTACGCGGCCGATCATCTTTCCCGATTAGAAAACCCGTATGAAAATGTTCTCGATCCAAAGGAAATAAACGAAACTTTTCCTCTCGAGACACTTAATATGGTGACTTCTCGTGGTAACCCCCGAACCTCCTTTGTGATTGCTGATTACGCAATTACAAACGCGTGGAATATCATTGTCCCAGGAATGTCAACTTCATGCAGAAAAACAAAAATTTCAAAGATGAAAAACACTATATTTTGGGACATACTTTTCTTAACAAAACATGAGCGGATCAAGTGATCCGGCGATGTGTTTCGGGCCAAGAAGCTGTCTACACCTCACAGCCTGCCATCGTGGACCCCAACGGGGGACGTTACGAGCACAACACCTGCCAAAAGTTTTTTTGAATTCAGGATTTTTAATTGGCCCACAATCTAAAAGATGCCTTTGAGTAGTCAAAAACTTGACGTCATGCCAGCGTCAAGGAAAAATTTCACAACGTGATGAGATGCCATAAAATTCCATCCAAGTGTGTGAAATCTTAGATGTCTGGGCCATAGACTCAAGGGACCAATTACCCGTCAACTAGAGGAAAAAAATTACCTACTCGTAGTCTGTCGATAACCTATCCAAATGGTTTAAGCCAAGGCGCTCCCACTAACGCTGCCTAGATTAGTAGTAAGTTAATGAAATCTCTTTTTTGCCCGATACGGTTACACCGAGAGATTTAATAAGCAATCGTGTACCCAATACTTGTAATGATAAATTTGCTAAAGTAATGTCTAAGTATGGGGTCACTCATCGTCTTGCTACCGCTTACCACCCTCAAACGAGTGGTCAAGTCGAAGTGTCGAATCGTGGTTTAAAACGTATTTTAGAAAGGACGGTTGGAGAAAACCATGCCTCATGGTCCGATAGGCTTGATGACGCTCTATGGGCATTCCGTACCGCTTATAAGACACCAATTGGTTGCACCCCTTACAAGCTCGTGTATGGAAAGTCGTGTCATCTACCTATCGAATTAGAGCATAGAGCATATTGGGCATTAAAACATGCTAATTTCGATCTTAAAACCATGGGCGATCACCGAAAGCTGCAACTTAATGAACTTAATGAGCTTCGTGATCAAGCATACGAGAATTCTTTGATTTATAAGGAGAGGACGAAGAAGCTTCACGACTCAAAGATCAAAAACCGCATTTTCAATGTTGGTGATCAAGTCTTGCTTTTCAACTCTCGTCTAAAGATATTCTCGGGGAAGCTTAAAACCCGATGGTCCGGCCCTTTCACTATAACCGAAGTTTTTCCATATGGCACTGCCAAATTATCTCACTCCGACGGGTCAAACTTCAAAGTGAATTGCCACCGACTTAAGCACTACTTTGGAGGGGACACACCACCCATGGTTGTCCCGGATCTCCAGACTTTCCCTAAGGACAAATGAATTCAGGGATCGATTCAAGCTATGTGACTCGGTTACCAAAAACAAAGCGCTTCGTGGGAGGCACCCCATGCTTATCCATTTTCTATTTTCTTTCTTATTTCTAATGTGTTGTGAGGAGGCTTGTACTCTTCCGATCTTTGTGTTTGTTGTTTGTTGTGATTATTTGCAGGATGAACCCAAATTTTCTGAAGTCTCTCGTGTTCGGTGTTTTGTCCCGGTCCACTCGAGCTTCCTAGCCTTTGCTTGCCATTAGTTTGGGGAAATCCGATATCCTAAAGATTATTATCGTCTAACATTTATCTTTTAGCACACTTAATAAACGGCTAAAGATTTTTGTAATACTTTCTTCATGTTTAGGTTATGCATTTGACCTTTTTGAGTTCTAGTATGGGGTTTTTAAGTCTTAGGCTAGGAAACATTGAGGACAATGTTTGATTTTAGTATGGGGTAGTATATCTTCGATATGATCTTGCCTATTTGTTCTCACGTACCCCGTTTTCCCACCAAAATTTTCAAAAATATAAAAAATTTTAAAATTTTCAAAAATATGAAAAATTTTAAAATTTTCAAAAATAAAATAAGTGTTTTTGTCACAATTTTGACTTTCCTGCTGGGTAGAATAAGAGTAAATTTTGACTCGATCGAGCGTGTTGAGCTCTAGCTTGTTCCTTAACTTTTAGGCTAAGCGTTCTCAAAATTCGCAAAGAACAAAAAAATGATAGAGTTAAGTATGAGTGGGATGCTAAACAAGGATTAGTTGGAAATCTTAAGAGCTCATGTATGTAACTTGTTACTTTTTCTCCCATAAGCTCTTAACCGGAATAATATACGTGCTGTTTTTGGAGATTAAACTTAAATCAACAATTTTTATGTAGTTAATAGCAAAAATTTTAGTCTTAGTTCAAATTTATACTTGAATTTTTCAAAAAGAAGTCTTCTCTATATCATATAAAAAAAATAAAAAAAAATAAATAAATAATAATAATAAAATGATAAAAATATAATAAATATAACTGTGGGCTGATAAAAGTTTACTACCTCTTGCCGGCTCACAACCGATGTGGTAGTCTTCTAAAGAAAGCCCATAGTAAGAATAAAAATCCGAGACTGATAAAAGTTTGCTGCATCTTGCCGGCTCACAACCGATGTTGCAGCCTTCTAAAAAGTTGAGGGTTACAATTGCATAAATGTTTAATAGTTAAGTCTGAATTAATAAATAGATTTCTTTTTGTTAAATTCAAATATGCTTTTGAACTTTGACTATTCTATTTTAAAGATATCCGGGAAACCTAAGAGTTTTTGAAACCTAAGGTCCGTAAGTCCCGATGCTAGTCTCTGAGAGGTGTCAAAAGCCTGGTCACCTAGCCGCAAGATTGGGATGTGCCAAGACGAAAGTCGCTACATGGGATGATCTCGCCTTCAAACTTATAAATTCCTGGGTGACCGTGAAGCATAGTAATTTTGCAAAAACGGTTATCATGGATTGAAATTCCAGAATAGCACACTCCCCCTAAGAAAATAATAATTTCGGAGTGAAAAGTTCACAAGTTGCAAATATGAGTAGTGTTAGCATCTTTATTGATATTTAGCTGTGATTTTCTTTTAAGCTTGGTTTGGTTAAGTGAAAAGTCGGGGACGATGAATTTATCCTTTTTGGGGCATTCTTGGATCGAAATGCATCTTGTTCTATGATCCCTAACAAGTTATGTATAACACCTCGTGTTTTAGGTCATTGTATGACATTATTTAATCCACTAATTATTTTTAGGGTTTTACGCGTTTGCTTTTAAATCATAATCGTTAAGCTAAATCGCGTAAACTGAAAATGATCATACAATGTAAACGGGCATTAAACAATTAAATGTTTACATCAAGCAAGTGTTATATGATTATTATGAGGATAATTAATAACTTTGTTCATCATATTTTTATTGGTTACGTAAAATGCTTACGTTTCGCGATAAAACGCGTTTCGGCATTCCCGGAAGCACCAAAACCTAACTACGCTTAAACGAATACCCACGATTATACCCAATACCCAAAATAATAAATATAACATCACATATATGTATATGTGGCCGAAATTTTCAAGATAGGACCAAGACTTATCAACTTGCTAAATATCTAGATATTATAAAGATCATAGGGAACCATCTCTTACACCATGAACCACTTGGCAAATTAACCTTGTGCAAGGGTTAGAAAGTAACCATGGTTAGGTTAGTTAGATATTTTCACTATAAATAGCATGCATGCACTCTTTCTTTCATAGATACTTAACCAAAAATCACAAAAACTTTCCTTGTCTCCTCACCATAAGCCACGGCCAAAATAAGCCATCCTAAGCAAACCATACAAAACTTTTATACAATCCATACAACCCTTTACACATCAATCCTAAGGCATACTAAA
>BQNB010071417.1:0-32776 GCA_026074375.1 Tanacetum coccineum
AGCAGTGAGGTATGTGTGTCAGTCTTCATTCATGAATTTTCACAATGAAGAAAAGAAAAACAATGTTAGTATAGAATGATAAAGAGGTTAAAGTATGTTCCATTTTGATGCAACTAATGTGTTAAAATGAATTTCGTAGGGTTTCAGTGAGGATGGGATTGATTAAAACCGATTTCAATCTAAAAAGATTGTTGGCAGCTGCACTACAACAATAAAATAAAGTGAAACTTCTGCATGTATGTTCTTTAAAAATAAAGCGGGCATTGCTATTATATGACATTAGCCCTTTCATTTAACGTCTTATTGATTACTGTAGGAACCCGTTTAACACTTCCACTTCATAACCCGAACCACGAAAACAAGAAAAGAGAAGAGAGAGAGACGAAATTGAGAGAGAGAGAAGAGAGAGAGTTGAGAGAGAATAAGAAAAAGAAATTTAGATTAATGAAAAGATTAGATATTTTGTAAAATAAAATATCTATATATATATTTAGATATTTAGTAAATATCTAAATATATATATATACCCCTACACATTTAATGTGACGCGCGGGATATATAACTAGGACCCGGGCTCGGGTTTTGTTTGGGATTAAACCCGAAACATATACAATATTAGATTATCTATCGAGCCCGATTCCCGATAATATTTAATTACAACATTAACTAATTAAAGACCGAAGCTCCATCGTAGAGTGACCGAGCTTCCTTGTTCGACTCAATAAATTGAGGCTAACATATATGGAAGGGATGTATTATGTCATGTCTGTAATCGAATTTGTTATGAATGAATGTCAATTTAGCTACACCATTGTTAATTTCAATTCAGTTGTATATTCCACTATGTGATGTGATCTCACTTTATTTATTGTGTATATGTCATGTCATGGTTATGATTTTATGAAATCTAACGGGTATTAGTCTTAGAGAAGTTCAAGGACTTTATGTACATGTCTTAACTAGAAGACATAACATCCTAATTGCTAACATTACGTTATAAGTCTTTGGATATTTCAATGACTTCATGTACATGTCGTGACAAGGACATGACAAGTCAATTTCTTACTTTATAAGTCTTAGAACAGTTCAAGGACCTTATGTTTATGTCTTTACAAGAAGTCACAAGCATATTAAATAAAGTATTATTGAATGCCGACTCTTGGCTTCAACAGTCTTTTCAAATTAATTGCATACTTCTTATTGATGTCTTTACAAGAGGACACAATCATATTGGCTAAACCTTTTAGTGAATATGAGAAGTAGGTATTCATTATTTCTTTGACCACTGTTCTATAAGGTAGGGCGACATTACATCGAGGCATATAAGTTCCTAGTAGAATAATAGCTTCTTCACCATATACGTTTAAGAAAAAACCATTAGTCATATTTTTATGTGTTGTACCTTGCACACAATTAAGATTTCTCCCACTTGTGCACGACACAACATCAAGCATTTATACAAACAAGTGAGCATATTATGAGTCAGGTTACGATCCTGAGACTAGTGGGTTATGAGTCTATACACGCTTCCTATGGTTGTATGAATAATATGACAATGGCACCGATATGAATGTATTTAAGTCAAAACTAAAATCACATTTGCATTATAAGTATATCTAGAACTTTATTGTTTAATAAGCAATCATGCATAAACATTGTATAGATAACATTTTAGGCAGCGACATCAGAAACGACAAGTTATTTAATAGAAGTATATGCTATGATTTCTTATAAAATTGATGCTTCGTATGTGGAAAAGTAATTTATTATTTCAAGACAAGCTAAAAATAAAATGGGTCACTTACAAGGTAGATAAGTCATAAGGTCCCCACTGAAATTTAGACATCATTTCATGTGCATCTATATCAGTAGTAAATGCTATTGCACCACTGGATAGACAACATTACATGTGTGTGTATGCCAATGAAGTGCAAATAGCAATTTTTACTTTTCTAATCTTTGAATATCTGCACCATTATTATAATTTGAGCTCCTACGGATAGTAAAAATGTACTTAGATTTCAAGGAAATGCATCATGTTCTTTACTATATATATGGTGACTAGCCATCAATTCATTTTTTAACTTGAAAGTTTTGAATGTTACTTCCTCCATTCTACATTATTCAAGAGGTGTGTAGAATTTAGAAAAATATTGAGTTAACGGAAAAACTACTATGTGTGCTTTGAGTTTGATTAGAATTAAAATGCATGTGTTCTATTATAGTTTCTCATACAAGTAGAAAGGATAGGAATAAGTTCTCTTTTTACAAGGAAATGAGACTTAGTTTGGCTTCCTCTAACAAGCAAGGAAGCAAACTTTTTGTTTACGATTGTGGTGCCTAATGTCATTAATAGAAATTACAAAGTTCAATTTTAGTATTTTAGATAATTAATCCTTTTAAAATTAACTACCCAAGTTTATATAAAACAATTAATTTTATGAAAGGCTAAGATCCTCATTGAGGTTCCACCATCTCATCAGTTGATCTGCTAGCACGATAGCATTCATATTGGTAGGTTGACGCTTCACCAATTGTAAAAACATGTCAATTTCTTTAGACGCCTATAGGACACATGTCTATTTGAAAACCGAAGAAATAATGTCAAACTGGCATGTTTAGTCCCATCCTTGCCTTGAGCCAAGGTCTCACCTGCTTACTCGATTAAGTCATCTAATGCAAGAACATGTGAGAATATATCTAGGTCTCACGCATAGAGAATAATCACCTTGGGTTACAATTCACCTACGTCTCACGCAAAGTGAAGAGCAAATGCAAGTGTTCTCAACCAATTGGACGACATTAATTAAATTTGACGGGTATTATTTTTGATAAATACATGATCAAAAAGTGTGTACGATGAAGCATGCATTCATTCTTCGTAGTACAAGTTAAAAAGCTATTTTTAACTTAAGTCTAATACTTGTTTTATATCATATATGTGTGTCAAGTTGTTCATTTTCATGACTGTATTATATACACCTAGTGGAATACAATATTAGTTTGAAACAATAATAAAATTAAATAATAATCATGACATTTTATTTAGTGTTATTTGTATAAAAGACAAGTGTTTAGTTTCAAATCATATTTAAACTTTAAACTAAATTAAAGATTTAGTTTCTAAAATTGTTTTGTGTTTTTATTTTAGTTTTTATAAAACATTTGCAAGTTATATACATTTCAAACATATATAAAAGCAAACAAACAAAGATACCAAAAGTATGCAAAGCCTCAACTGATGAAAAACCTATGCTTGGTCTCGTGAGCCATCACGAGAATTAAGAAGTCAACTAAGGGTTAACCACACAACCACAAAGAGGACTCCCACTTGCTCCAAGAATCATCATGAGCAAGTGAAACCTTAAATGAACTTGAAGCCCAAAACTGCAATAAAATTTTAGCTGACTTCACGGGTCTGAAACTTCTAGAAGGACTCTTCCCCAATCTGAGCTCCAGTTGAAGAAGTTGTAGCCCCATGCGTTTTGCACCTGATCAAAAAAATTCAGCCTCTAACTCCTTATAGAACTCTGGTAAATCTATTTTTAGTGGAAATCACTCCAGTAGCTCCAAATTTGACTTTATGCCTTTAACTCTTGCGTCATTCGAATACAAACAACGGTTATAATAATTTGATAATTGAATACATTTATCCTATCATCTAACTACTATAAAATACCCAAACAATGGCTACAATGAAAATTAAAAGCATACAAAAGAAGCCGAAACAATGGCAAACCCAAAAACTAAAATTAAATGCAATAACTAGCGAATCAATTCACAAGTGGTCATGGTTTTCATCGGTTTTGCATACGAAACATAATAATACCATAATATCATGTATTAACAAGTTGTTGGCTAAGTCCATGGCCAAACATGCATGTATTTGCCATGGAAACAAAATAATTAACAAGAAATAAATTGTTAGCCAATGAATCGAAGAAAATAACATTAACTAGTTTAAAAACTCGGATTGGGGAACCGTGTTTAACCAAGTGGATTAAGGATCACTTAATACTGTATTAAAAACCTTATAACAACCATATTATTTCAGAAAATAATGCCCAAGGGGCTGATTTAAAACCGATTCAAGAATCGTTCCAAAACACGCGATTTAGGCCCTTTTACACGTACCCCATAACAAAACCAATTAAAGTATGCATAACAAATGGCTATGGGATCAAAAATCACAGATTATAAGACCCTATATAGGTTGAATTAATTTCAAATAATAAGCCCTAGGGGCTGTTTTAAAATTATCCTTTTGAATCCATAAAAAACACGCGGTTTTAGCCATTTTACACATACAAGATGATCATATGACATCATATGATGGCTCTTGATACCACTGTAGGTGCTAAATCAATTGAATATCATATAATCAAATATAAAATGCAGCGGAACATGCACCTATCAACGGATCCATAGAGTCATATGATCAATCAAAATAAAAACAACAATTATTTCCTTTGCATCGTAATCAGTAGAAACAAAGAACAACCTTCTCTTGTACACGGTCTATCCAAGAAACCAAGTGACCAAAGTAGATCACATCTATGAATATCAACACTACACTTCATCGTATACCTCTTGGATGCTAGTCCTTAAACCCGTAACCTTGGATTATACTTTGAATGAACAAGAATCAAAGTAATAGATCAAAAAAACAAAAAAACTCTTATTTTGTTTATGTTTTATGCCGTCCCTTTTATAGGAAGAGATAGAGGAGAAAAACTTGGTAAGTATTTAATTGATTTGTAACTCATAATGACTAAAATCAATAAGTAGTTATCAATAATCAATTATATTGGTAAGTGGTTAAATGATTTGTAACTCTCTAATGACTAAATATTAGTTAGTTATCATGATCTAATTAACCATTAACCCCCTTAAGCTTTTCTTCTCTTTTCTTTTACATCTTAGGCCGGCCATATGGTGGGCACAAATGGGCTTGCCATTTGTTTGCTCAGTCCAATAAACTAAATACATTACTTAGTTATTATAAGCCCAATATTGATCCCGAGTTACGTAGTTTATTTATATACCTTGAATACAATAAACACGATATATACAGTGGCACCTCAGTGTATATGTGTGTGACCCCATAGGCTCACATGTTTCCAGCCGTATATTTTTTATTATGACATGACTATACTCTAACAAGTGGTTAGAGGTTTAGGGTTTAGGGTATAGATTTTAAAGTTTATGTAATATATCACTTGTGATATTACACATAGTGGTTTAAGGTTTAGGTTTTTGGTATAGGGTAGTGGTCAGGGGTTTAGGGTTTTTGGTATATATTTTAAAGTTTATGTATATATCACTTGTGATATTATACCTAGTGGTTAGAGGTTTAATGTTTTTGGTATAGGGTTTAGTGGTTAGGGGTTTAGAGTTTTTGGTATAGGGATTAGTGGTTAGGAAGGGGTTTAGGGTTATTGGCATAGGGTTTAGTGGTTAGGGGTTTAGGGTTTTTGTATAAGGTTTAGTGGTTAGGTGTTTAGGTTTTTTGGTATAGGGTTTATTGGTAAAGGGTTAGCGTTTTTTGGTATAGGTTTAGTATATATCACTTGTGATATTATACCTAGTGGTTAGAGGTTTAGGATTTTTGCTTTAGGGTTTATGATTTTTGGTATAGGGTTTAGGGTTTTTGGTATAGATTTTAAAGTTTATGTATATATCACTTGTGATATTATACCTAGTGGTTAGGTAGTATACCTAGTAGTTAGGTATTTAGAGTTTTTGGTATAGGGTTTAATGGTTAGCGGTTTAGGATTTTTGGTATATATTTTAAAGTTATTGTATATCCAGCAGTAGTGATATTACCACTAGTGATTTAGGGTTTAATGGTTAGGGTTAGGGTTTTTGGTATAGATTTTAAAGTTTTATGTATATTTCATTTGTGATATTATATTTAGTGGTTAGGGGTTTAGGGTTTATGGTATAAGGTTTAGCGGTTAGGTGTTTCGGATTTTGGTATAGGGTTTAATGGTTAGGTGTTTAAGCTTTAATGGTTACGGGTTTGGGGTTTTTGGTATAGAGTTTAGTGGTTAGAGGTTTAGGGTTTTTTGTATAGAGTTTAGTGGTTAAGGGTTTAGGGTTTTTGGTATAGGTTTTAAATTTTATTTATACATCACTTCTGGTATTAAACTTAGTGGTTAGGGGTTTAAGGTTTTTGGTATAGGGTTTAGTGGTTAGGGGTTTAGGATTTCTGGTATAGATTTTATAATTTATGTATATATCACTTGTGATATTATATCTAGGGGTTTAAGGTTGTTGGTATAGAGTTGTGGTAGGGGTGTAGGGTTTTTGGTATAGGTTTAGCGGTTAGTGGTTTAGGGTTTAGTGGTTAGGTGTTTAGAGTTTTTGGTAGGGTTAGTGGTTTATGTATACATCATTTGTGATATTATACCTAGTGGTTAGGGGTTTAGGGTTTTGGGTATGAGCTTTAGTGGTTATGGGTTTAGGGTTTTTGGTATAGGTTTTAAATTTTATGTATAAATCACTTGTGATATTATACCTAGTGGTTAGGGGTTTAAGGTTTAGGGTTTTAGGTATATGGTTTAATGGTTAAGGGTTTAAGTTTTTGGTAATATTTTAAAGTTCATGTATTATACTCACCTTGTGTTATTATACCCTAGTGGTTGGGGGTTATGGTTTTTTGGTATAGGGTTTAGTGGTTAGGGCTTTAGGGTTTTTGGTATAGATTTTAGAATTTATGTATATATCACTTGTGATATTATATTTAGTGGTTAGGGGTTTAGAATTTTTGGTATAGAGTTTATTGGTTAAAGGTTTAGGGTTTTTGGTATATATTTTGAAGTTTATGTATATATATCACTTGTGATATTATACCTAATAGTTAGGGTTTTAGGATTTTGGTATAGGGTTTAGTGGTTAGTGGTTTAGGGTTTTTGATATAGGGATTAGTGGTTAGGGAGGGGGGTTTAGGGGATTTTTTGGTATAGGGTGTGCTGTTAGTGGGTTTATGGGTTTTGGCTATGGCGTTTACGTGGTTAGTTGTTTAGGGTAATTGGTATAGGTATAGTGGTTACGGGGTTTAAAGGTTTATTGTATATGTTCTTAAAGTTTATGTATACCATCACTTGTGCTATTATTCGTAGTGGAAAGGGTTGGGTTTTTTGTATAGGGTTTATTGGTTAGGGTTTAGGTTGTTGTATGATTTTAAAGGTTTAAATTATACATCACTTGTGATATTATATCTAGTGGTTAGTGTTTAGAGTTTTTGGTATATGTTTTAGTGGTTAGGGGTTTAGGGTTTTTGGTATAGATTTTAAAGTTTATGTATATATCACTTATGATATTATACTTTGTGGTTGGGGGTTTAGGATTTTTTGTGTAGATCTTAAAGTTTATGTACATGTCACTTGTGTATTTATACTAGTGGTTAAGGGTTTAGGTTTAGGGTTTACTGGTTTATGGCGTTAAGGTTTTTGTTATATTTATCATTAATAGATAACGTATGAAAACCATAAGCAACAATTAAGAACTGCCAAACCGTCTTAAAACATCCAAAATAGTTTGAACACGGACAAAAACACGCGAAAGCTGGCGAAAACGCCAGAAAGCTTAAGAAAACGCTCGAAACCGGACGAAAACGCGCGAATGCCGGCGAAAGCGTGCGAAAACGTATGGAAACGTAAGAAAACGTGCGAACACGTTAGAAAATGCCAAAAACGGACAAAACATGTGAAAACGTATGAAAATGAAAGAAAACGTAAGAAATCGTGCGAGAACATCTAAAACAGACAAAAACGCGCGAAAACAAACGAAAACGCTTGAAGCCGGACAAAATGCCAATTGCAGACGAAAGCGTAAGTAAATGACCAAAAACAGAAGAAAACATGTAAAAACGTGTGAAAACAAAAGAAAACGCGCGAAAGCGGACGAAAACAGAAGAATAAGTGTGAAAATAGACAAAAACGTATGAAAACATGCGAAAACGAACAAAAATGGACGAAAACGTGCAAAAACGTAAGAAATCGTGCGAGAACATAAGAAAACGTGCGAGAACGTCTAAAAGAACGAAAACACGCGAAAACATGCGGAAAACAAACGGAAAAACACTGCGAATGCGTCGTACAGTGCGAAAGCGGACAAAAACGTATGAAAACCTACAAAAACGTAAAAACGTAAAAAAACTTAAAGACGTACAAAAACATTAAAAACGTAAAAAAACATAAAAAAACGTAAAAAACGTAAAAACATACAAAATGTCAAAAAGGTTATTAATTGCAATTTGGGCAAGATTTGCAAACTCTACAAATAATGAAGGAGTGGTTAGTGTGAGTTTTAGTAAATTTACACTTTTTGTCCCTCCATGTTTTTTTAATCTTAAATCTTGTCTTTTTAATCTAATGAAATGGATGGTCTAGATTTATCCTTAGTACGTAGGGAGAAAACTAACTCTGAAAATAAACTCACCCTCCATATTTATAAAAAAACATTAAGATATCTTAAAAGCCAACCTTAACAAATTACTAAGTAGCAGCTCAACAAGACCACATGATAATCCTCAATCGCAGTCTCTCTTACAAAATTGAGTGATCTAAATTGATTGGAAGCTAATTAAATCCAA
This sequence comes from Tanacetum coccineum, assembly GCA_026074375.1. Taxonomy (NCBI): domain Eukaryota; kingdom Viridiplantae; phylum Streptophyta; class Magnoliopsida; order Asterales; family Asteraceae; genus Tanacetum; species Tanacetum coccineum. The sequence continues at coordinate 8,600 of BQNB010071417.1, forward strand.
AAATCCTTATTAAAAACCAGTAAATTCATTAAACATGACGATGAACCATGATTTCTACCACAGGTGATGCACGTGTGGAGCGTAAAAGGATTTTACACATCTTCAGCTCTTCATTGTTAGCAACCTTATTGTTAAGGAATAACGTCACCTTCTTTAATACGAGAGATCTGGCCAAAATAAGCATCACAAAATCCTGCTCATGCTTCGAGTTGCCAAAATTCCCTATCTCAAATTCACTCAGACGCTCCAGTTGAATATCTGAATAACATTCCAGTGTAATGGAGTCTATCTCAGATTTCTTACGATCTGGACACCAGCTCTATATGAAAAGTAGATGTAATTTTCTCAGTGTAATTTATGAGAATCAAAGCAAAAGGAACTATTTAAGCTAGTACCGTTAACTTAAGGTTCTTCAAGTTTGGGGAGCATTTAATTAAGAGAACAAGTAACTCAAACTCATGTTTGTTGATGAAAGAGATAGCCTACAAATACAAGTATTTGAGGTGGACTAGCGATACTGGAAGCTCCCGTTGAACCACTCCTTGAGCCAAAGCCTTGATCATAGGCCAACACAAAGACAAACAAAGTTTCTATTTTCTTTTCAAGTTGAGCAATTATATAACATTTGGGTAACGATATTACCTGAATGACTAATAACGAAAGAGTCAAATGTTCAATCACAGGTAAACACTTAAATAAATCAGTAATGGTAGAACCATCTGTGACAACCGTGATTTGAGCAGGTTAGTTTAAACCTTTAGAAATGGCTAAGAGTTCATTTTTATGTGTGTAAGTGTTGTGCTATGTGAATTTATGTGGGCTAAGTGAGTTAATTATGTGCTTGATATCATTTTGAGGTGTATGGGCATCTCATTTTGAGTGTGTTTGAGTTTGGTGTTAAGTATTCCATTCGTTCACGTGTGGTGATAATGGATATGAAAGACGTGTGCATGCATTGCTACGTCAATACTTGGTTTTAAGGATTAAGCGTTTATAGGAAGTGTGTGATATGGGAAAGGAATAATGTGGTTGAAATATGGAAGTTGGTAGTAAACTTTCCATATATAGAAAGTGAATTTGGAAATGAAAAGTTATTTTTAGAAAGTAGTTTATAAGCAAAATGGTTTACCAAAATAGCTTAGGTTTTTATAAAAACTTAATGTATTGAAGGTAATTAATTAACTAATAAAAGATAAAAAAAAATTATACATGAATAGTAAATACAAATTTGTATAGGAAAATATATAAAAAATTAATTAATTAAAAATGGAGGTGATTGGATCTGTTTAAAGAAAGAAAAAAGAAAAAAAGGAAACAAATCTGATTACAATTAGGATTCTAGGTAGTATAAATATAAGATAAATAATCACTAAATCACTTTTTCTTCCTCTTTTTAAGTGTGATCGACCGAACTCCAGAGAAGGAAAAAAGATTTTTTTTAATCAAAAACGAGTCGGTGATTAAGTGATTCAAGAATCAAGGTTTATGTATGTTTCAATTAAGTTTTTATTTAGTTTTCTTTAAATCATGTAACAATTATTAAGATGGATAATTAAGGTTTTATAAAATCTATAAATTAATATAATTAAACTAGTTAATAATGATTAGGGATGATTATAAGCATGAGGATGTATTCGGTTAGGTTTAGAATGCGTTAGAACTTGATTTAAGTTTTAGCAGAATTTAGTGTTGTGTTGTTTCGTGAATATCTAAAGGTTAGAAGCATGGATTGATGTGATTCCGGTGCCTATGATGTAGCTCAGAGAGTTTAGTTTCCAGAACATCCGGCCTTGAAAGTTTTTAATGTCGGGAAGTCATTCAAATGTTGGTTACAAGAAAAGTTGTCAAAGTAGTAAATTCGAGTCAGATTTAGGTCAGATTACGAGGTGTAAAACCCCCACTTAAAATTCGAATAGGATTAGCCAGCCTACACGGAGTTTTAGATCTATGTGTCTATTAAAAATCCAAAAAGGTGAGAGCTATGATTTGAGGTCTAAGTATGGTTTTTTAGGTCCAAAAGTTGTAGTGTTGTTTCAGATCCGAAACAAAAAAAAAATGAGTAGATAAAGACTTTGATATTATTAGTTTTTGGGGCACTTAAGAGGGGTGATTATCGAATTTTATACTAAATATCTAATATATGATAAAAATATAAAAATATAATAAAAGTCAAAAAATCAAACAAGATCAATTAATACGAGAAGTAGTATAGAAATGTTCCGGGCGTATCTCCCCAACGAGGCTGGACTGGAGACTCGATACAGTCGGAAGATTGGAGTTGAACGAGCAAAAATGAATTGAGAGTGATGGAAAGTTAAATGTACACAATAACAAACAAAAACGACTAAGCCAAAACCTAAAAATTATGAAATAAACTAGAAAACGAAGAGCCCGAATCTGAACCAAAGGGCGGAAAAAAACCTAAAAATCATTAAATTAACCCTACGAAGAAATTTTTGCTTCTAAAACTAACTCTTGGAACAAATAACGAAGGAATGAAAAGACTAGAACTGGACACGGAGGTCGTTTGACCCAAAAACGAGTCAAGACAAAAACCGCACTCGACCCCGTTCTTTAAAAAGCAAAAAGTTATAAAAATGACCCTACGAAAAGTTTTATATTTTTCCTACAAACTAAATGACTAAATAAAATTTTCTAAAAAAGAAAAATATTTTTTTGATAATTTTTGTATTTTTTATGAATTTTTTAAACTTTTAACGAAATTAAATTGTAAAAAATAATAAACGACCTTTAAAAATTCTGAAAATTTTACTAAAAATACTTTACACTATGATAAACCTACGAAAAATAAGAAACAAAAGAATTGCTTATAAATAAGCCCCCAAATAAGCTGTAAACAACTTATGGCTTAATAGCCAAAAACACCCTTAAATACACTGACCCTTGGGATACTAACGTAAAAGTCCCAAGGGCGCAGCGGTATGTGTGTGTACAAAAAGATAGGTGTACGAGGGTAGAGACCCGGGTTCGAGTCTTGCTCACCCGGGTCACCCCTTGTCTCCTTTCTTTTTTTTTTGGAAAAACTTTGTGAACCAAAGTTGTTCCAAAAAAAAAAGAAAGGAGTACAAGGGGTGACCCGGGGTGTGCAAGAACTCGAACCCGGGTCTCTTACCTGTACACCTATCTTTTGGACCCACCATACCGCTGCGCCTTGGGACTGTTACGTTTAGTATCCCAAGGGTCAGTGTATTTAAGGGTGTTTTGGGCTATTAAGCCAAAGTTGTTTTACAGCTTATTTGGGGGCTTATTTATAAGCAATTCTTTTGTTTCTTATTTTTCGAGGTTTATCATAGTGTAAAACGTATTTTAGTAAAATTTTCAGAATTTTTAAAGGTCGTTTATTATTTTTTACAATTTAATTTCGTTAAAAGTTTAAAAAATTCATTTAAAAATACAAAAATTATCAAAAAATATTTTTTTTTTTAGAAAATTTTATTTAGTCATTTAGTTTTAGAAAAATAATAACCTTTTGTACGGGTCATTTTTATAACTTTTTGCTTTTTAAAGAACGGGGTCGGATGCGGTTTTTGTCTTGACTCGTTTTTGGGTCAAACGACCTCCGTTTTCAGTCTAGTCTTTTTCATTCTTCGTTATTTGTTCCCTAGAGTAGTTTAGAAGCAAAAAATTTACTTCGTAGGGTTAATTTTAATGATTTTTAGGTTTTTCCCCCCTATTGCGGATTCGGGCTCTCGTTTTCTAGTTTAATTTCATAATTTTTAGGTTTTGCTTAGACGTTTTTGTTTGTTATTGTTTAATTTAACTTTCCACACTCTCAATTCATTTTTCTCGTTCAAACTCCAATCTTCCGACTGTATCGATTCTCCAGTCCAGCCTCGTTGGGGATAAACGACCCGGGAACATTCTATACTACTTCTCGGTATTATTGATCTTGTTGATTTTTAGACTTATATATATTTTATATTTTATCATATATTATATATTTAGTATAAAATTCGACAATCACCCCTCTTAAGTGCCCCAAATAAAATCAAACTTTTAACTACTCAGTTTCGGATCTGAACGAACACTAAAACGTTTGGACCTAAAAACCATACTTAGACTCCAAATCAGAAGCTCTCCTTTTTGGGATTTTTAATAGACACATAGAACTAAACTCCTGTAGGTTGGCTAATCCTAATTCGAATTTTAAGTGGGGGTTTTACACCTCGTAATCTGACCTAAATCTGACTCGAATTTACTGCTTTGACAACTTTTCTTGTAACCAACATTTGAATGACTTTCCACATAAAAACTGTTCAAGGTCCGGATTGTTCTGGAAACTAAACTCTCTGAGTACATCATAGGCACCGGATCACCATCATCCGTGCTTCTAACCTTTAGATATTCACGAAACAACACAACACTAAATTCTGCTAAAACTTAAATCAAGTTCTAACGCATTCTAAACCTAACCGAATACATCCTCATGCTTATAATCATCCCTAATCATTATTAACTGTTCTCAATTTATATTCATTATAGATTTATAAAAACCGTATTATCCATCTTAATAATTGTTACATGATTTAAAGAAAACTAAACAAAAACTTAATTGAAACATACCTAAACCTTGATTCTTTAATCACTTAATCACCAACTCATTCTTGATTAAAAAAAAATCTTTTTTTTCTTCTCTTGGAGGTTCGGTCGATCACAGGAAAAAAGAGGAGAGAAAAAGTGATTTAGTGATTTATTTATCTTATATTTATACTACCTAGAATCCTAATTGTAATCAGATTTGTTTCCTTTTTTTCTTTTTCTTTCTTTAAACCGATCCAATCACCTCCCTTTTTAATTAATTAATTTTTTATATATTTTCCTATACAAATTTGTATTTACTATTCATGTATAATTTTTTTTTATCTTTTATTAGTTAATTAATTAACCTTCATACATTAAGTTTATATAAAAACTAAGCTATTTGGTAAACCATTTTGCTTATAAACTACTTTCTAAAAATAAAACTTTTATTTCCAAATTCACTTTCTATATATGGAAAGTTTACTACCAACTTCCATATTTCAACCACATTATTCCTTTCCCATATCACACATTCTTATGACGCTTAATCTTAAAACCAAGTAGTTATTGACGTAAGTCTAGCAATGCATGCACACGTCTTTCATATCCATTATCACCACACGTGAACGAATGGAATACTTAACATAAACTCAAACACACTCAAAATGAGATGCCCACACACCTCAAAATGGATATCACGGCCCATAATTAACTCACTTAGCCCAATTAAATTCACATACACCAACACTTACACACATAAAAATGAACTTTAGCCATTTCTAAAGTTTTTAATCTAACCTGCTAATCACGGGTTGTCACAGGTGGTTCTACGCATTACTGAGTTTTTACGGTTTTACTAGGTGATTGAACATTTGACTCTTTCGTTATTAGTCATTCAGGTAATATCGTTACCCAAATGTTATATAATTGCTCAACTTGAAAAGAAAATAGAAACTTTGTTTGTCTTTGTGTTGGCCTATGATCAAGGCTTTGGCTCAAGGAGTGGTTCAACGGGCAGATTCCTAGCTATCGCTGTCCCCCTCAAATACTTGTATTTGTAGGCTATCTCTTTCATCAACAAACATGAGTTTGAGTTACTTGTTCTCTTAATTAAATGCTCCCCAAACTTGAAGAACCTTAAGTTAACGGTAATAGCTTAAATAGTTCCTTTTGATTTGATTCTCATAAATTACACTGAGAAAATTACATCTACTTTTCATATAGAGCTGGTGTCCAGATCGTAAGAAATCTGAGATAGACTCCATTACACTGGAATGTTATTCAAATATTCAACTGGAGAGTGTCTGGAATGTGAATTTGAGTATGGGAATTTTTGGCAACTCGAAGCATGAGCAGGGGGATTTTGTGATGTTTTTTGGCAGATCTCTCGTATTAAAGAACGGTGACGTTGTTATTCCTTAACATAAGGTTGCTAACAATGAAGAGCTGAGATGTGTAAAATCCTCTATACGCTCCCTACACTGTGCATCACTGTGGTTTAGAAATCATGGTTCATCCGTATGTTTAATGAATTTACTGGTTTTTAATAAGGATTTTTGGATTTAATTAGCTTCCAATCAATTTAGATCACTCAATTTTGTAAGAGAGACTGCGATTGAGGATTATCATGTGGTCTTGTTGAGCTGCTACTTAGTAATTTGTTAAGGTTGGCTTTTAAGATATCTTAATGTTTTTTTATATAAATATGAGGTGAGTTATTTTGCATAGTAGTTTCTCCCTACGTACTAAGGGATAAATCTAGACCATCCATTTCATTAGATTAAAAAGACAAGATTTAAGATTAAAAAAAACATGGAGGGACAAAATGGTGTAAATTTATACAAAACTTCACCCTAACCACTCCCATTCATTATTGTAGAGTTGGCAAATCTTGCCCAAATTGCAATATATTAACCTTTTTGACATTTTGTATGTTTTTACGTTTTTTACGTTTTTTACGTTTTTTTACGTTTTTAATGTTTTTGTACGTCTTTAAGTTTTTTTACGTTTTTACGTTTTTGTACGTTTTCATACGTTTTTGTCCGCTTTCGCACGTTTTCGTACGCTTTCGCGTGTTTTCGTTTGTTTTCGCACGTTTTCGCGCGTTTTCGTTCTTTTTTAGACGTTCTCGCACGTTTTCTTATGTTCTCGCACGATTTCTTACGTTTTCGCACGTTTTCGTCCATTTTTGTTCGTTTTCGCATGTTTTCATACGTTTTTGTCTATTTTTCACATATTTCTTCTTGTTTTCTCTGCTTTCGCGCGTTTTCTTTTGTTTTCACACGTTTTTACATGTTTTCTTCTGTTTTTGGTCATTTACTTACGCTTTCGTCTGCAATTGTGCATTTTTGTCGGCTTTCAAGCGTTTTCGTTTGTTTTCGCGCGTTTTTGTCTGTTTTAGATGTTCTCGCACGATTTCTTACGTTTTCTTTCATTTTCATACGTTTTCACATGTTTTGTCCGTTTTTGGCATTTTCTAACGTGTTCGCACGTTTTCTTACGTTTCCATACGTTTTCGCACGCTTTCGCCGGCATTCGCGCGTTTTCGTCCGGTTTCGAGCGTTTTCTTAAGCTTTCTGGCGTTTTCGCCAGCTTTCGCGTGTTTTTGTCCGTGTTCAAACGTATTTGGATGTTTTAAGACGTTTTTGGCAGTTATTAATTGGTTGCTTATGTTTTCATACGTTATCTATTAATGATAATATAACAAAAACCTTAAACCCATAACCACTAAACCCTAAACCCTAAACCCTTAACCACTAGGTATAATATCACAAGTGACATGTACATAAACTTTAAGATCTACACAAAAAATCCTAAACCCCCAACCACAAAGTATAATATCATAAGTGATATATACATAAACTTTAAAAATCTATACCAAAAACCCTAAAACCCCTACCACTAAACACATATACCAAAAACTCTATTTTTAACCTAACACATGTAGATTTAATATCACAAGTGATGTATACATTAACTTTATAAATCTATACCAAAACCTTAAACCCCTAACCATTAAACCCCTTTACAAAACAAAACCCTAAACCCTTAACCAACTTCGTATAATATCACAAGTGATGTATACATAAACATTTAAAACCTTATACCAAAAACTTAACCCCTAAACCACTCAAACCCATATACCAAAAACCCTAAACATATAACCATAAAACGCATACCTAAACCCTAAACCACCTACACCGCTAAACCCAACTACCAAAAACCCTAAAACCCCCCCTCCCTAACACTAATCCCTATATCAAAAACCCTAACACTAACCACTATACCCTTTACCAAATATCCTACAACCCTAAACGATTAGGTATAATATCACAAGTGATATATATATATACATAAACTTCAAATATATACCAAAAAAAACCCTAAGCCTTTACCAATAAAATCTATACCAAACAATTTCTAATCCCTTAACACTAAATATAATATCACAAGTGAATATTATACATAAATTCTAAAATCTATTACCAAAAAACCCCTAAACCCGAATCCACTTCCTAAACCTATACCAATAACCATAACCCCAAACCAGTGGTATAATAGATCACAAGTGGTATATACATGAACTTTAAATTTATACCCATAAACTTAAACCCATTAACATTAAACCATATACCTAAAGACCCTAACCTTAAACCCCTAACCACTAGGTATATATATCCACAAGTGAATTTTTATACATTATAATTTAAAACCTCTATACCAAAAACCCTAAACCCATAACAGACTAAGCTCATACCCAAAACCCTAAACACTAACCACTAGGTTAATTTCAAATGATGTGATTCATAACCACTAACCTACCTAAAACTCTAAAAACCTAACCACCAAACCCTAAACCACTATAACCGCTAAAACTTATACCAAAAACCCTAACCCCTAACCACTAAATCCTATCCAAACACCTTAAACCCCTAGATCAATATTTCACATGGGTATATAATAAATTTATAAATTCTGATACCAGAAATCCTAAACCCCTAACCAACTAAACCTTTTACCAAAACATTAAAACCCTAACCTACTAGTGTTTAATACCAGATGGATGAATAAATAAAATTTAAAAACTTTACCAAAAAACCCTAAACCTTAACCACTAAACTTATACAAAAAACCCTAAACCTAACCACTAAACTCTATACAAAACCACCGAAAAACCCGTACCATTAAAGCTTAAACACCTAACCATTAAACCTTACCAAAATCCGAAAACACCTAATCCGCTCTTAATCCTTCATACCATAAACCTAAACCCCTATCCACTATAATATATATCACAAATGAAAATATACATAAAACTTAACATCGATACCAAAACCATAAACCCACTAACCATTAAACCCTAAAATCCTAACCATCTAGGTGTAATATCACAATGATAGATACATTACTTTAAAATATATATCAAAATCTAAACGATAACTCCATTTAAACCCTATTACCAAAACACTCTAATACCTTAATACTAGGTATACTTACCTAACCATAGGTATAATATCACAAGTGATAATACATAACTTTAAAATCTATACCGCAAAAACCCTTATACCCCTATAACCACAAAATCATAATCCCTAAAGCAAAAAAATTCTAAACCACTCTAACCTCTAGGTATTTAATATCACCAAGTGATATTATACTAAACCTCTATACCAAAACCTAAACCCATTGCCAAAATAACCCTATACTCAAAAAACCTAAACACCTAACCACTAAACCTTTACAAATAAACCCTAAACCCCTATACCACTTAAACCCATATGCAATAACTTAAACCCCCTTCCTACATTAATCTCTATACCAAAAACTCTAAACCCTAACCACTAAAACCCTATACCAAAAACATTAAACCTCTAACCATAGTATCAATATCACTGTGATATATTACATAATACTTTTAAAATATATACCAAACACCTAAACCCCTTGGACCACCTACCCTATACAAAAAACCTTAAACTTAAACACTATGTGTAATATCAAAAGTGATATATTACATAAACTTTTAAAATCTATACCTTAAAGACCCTAAACCTCTAACCATTGTCTAGAGTATTGTTCATTTCTTAATAAATAATATACGGCTGGAACATGTGAGCCTATGGGGTCACACACATATACACTGAGGTGCCACTGTATATATCGTGTTTATTGTATTCAAGGTATATAAATAAACTACGTAACTCGGGATCAATATTGGGCTTATAATAACTAAGTAATGTACTTAGTTTATTGGACTGAGCAAACAAATGGCAAGCCCATTTGTGCCCACCATATGGCCGGCCTAAGATGTAAAAGAAAAGAGAAGAAAGCTTATGGGGGGTTAATCGGATAATTAGTCATGATAACTATATTGATTTAGTCATTAGGATTTACAAATTCAATGAACCATCTTACCAATTCTTAATTTGGATTTATGATAACTACTTATTGATTTAGTCATTATGAGTTACAAATCAATTAAATACTTACCAAGTTTTTCTCCATTCTATCTCTTCCTATAAAAGGGACGGCATAAAACATAAACAAAATAAGAGTTTTTTTGTTTTTTGAATCTATTACTTTGATTCTGGTTCTTTCAAAAAAAGGTTTTTTTTTTAAAAATCCAAGGTTACGGGTTTAAGAATAGCATCAGAGGTACTACGATGAAGTGTGGTGTTGATATTCATCGATGTGATCTACTTTGGTCAACTTTTGGTTTTGGGATGACGTGATACAGACGTAAGGTTGTTCTTTGTTCTACTGATTTACGATGACAAGGAAAATAACTTGTTGTTTTTTGTTTTTGATTGATCATATGACTATTGGATCCGTTGATAGGTGCATGTTCGCTTCATTATTATATTTGATTATATGATATTCACAATTGATTAGCACCTACCAGTGCTATCAAGAGCATTCATATGACTGGTCATTATGATCATTTGTATGTGTTAAAAATGGCTAAAACCGAGTGGTTTTTTATTGGATTTCAAAAGGATAATTTTAAAAAACAGCCCCTAGGCTTATTATTTGAAATTTATTCAACCTATATAGGGTCTTCTATCTGTGATTTTTGATCATAGCCATTTGTTATGAATACTGTAATATGGTTTAGTTATGGGGTACGTGTAAAAGGGCCTAAATCGCGTGTTTTGGAACGATTCTTGAATCGGTTTTAAATCAGCCCCTTGGGCATTATTTTCTGAAATAATATGGTTGTTATAAGGTCTTTAATACAGTACTAAGTGATCCTTAAGCCATTGGTTACACGTACCAATCGGGGTTTTAATTCTAGTTAATTATTTCTTCGATTCGTTGGCTAACAATTTATTTCTTGTTAATTATTTTGTTTCCATGGCAAATACATGCATGTTTGGCCATGGACTTAGCCAAAACCTTGTTAATACATGATATTATGGTATTATTATGTTTCGTATGCAAAACCGATGAAAACCATGACCACAGATACAGGTTCAACACCAGAAAGTTTCTCTAGTAAAGGAAGAGGGGTGCTACTGAAGAAGATTTTTTCAGCTGAATCATATTCAGTGACTAAAGAGTTAGTGACATTAACAAAGGGATCAGTTACTTTCACTTGTGATTCAGAAGGAAGAATTCTACTAGTATCATGATTAGACATATTAAATTTTTCAGCTTCATATAACCAAGGTCTTTTAACATTAGGAATAGACACATGGGTATCAACAGTTGAAGATTTTACAAAGACTAAGTCTGTTTGTCCAAAACATGAGGGATCTTTAGTGAGTTGATCAACTCCTAAGATTCTTTTCTTTTGATTAGGAATTTTTTCACAGATACACTAATTTACTTTGTTAGAACTGTTAAGTGATGTTTTAGTGAATTCTGTTAGCTCTTTCAATGCATTTTTTAAGTTTTGATTCTCTTTCAGAATTTTAGTGTTTACATGCTGCATTGTGAGAAAATCAAGTTTTTCTTGTTTTAATTTTAACAATTGTTCTTTTTATGTATTCAGCTCTTGAACAATATCTCTATATTTTACCACAAGATTATTTCTTTGTTCTTTAACATAATTAAGATCAATACACAAATAATCAAGAAAATATATTTTTTCATTATTATCTTCCATTTTAAGAAGAATGTGTACCTTTCTCATGGAGATCTTGACCCATTCACCATTCCTAGCACTTTCTTTGCCAACAACACCATTTTCATCATTAGTAAGTGCCATGAGAACATTCATTTCAACCATTTCATTGTCATCAGAAGAAACTTCCTCTTCATCTCATTCATAAGCTTCTGCAACAAGACCCAGGTTTCTAACCTGTGAGGATTTGGATATTAAAGCACTAGAACTGAGGAGGGCCAACTTAGCCTTAACTTTGTTGTATTTGGCTTCAAAGTCTTTGGTGGGCCTCAATTCAGGTTTTTGTTGAGAGGAGCTAAAGAATTTAGGTTGAGAGTTGTTTTGAAAGGGTGATGAGTATGAGGAAGTGACATTTTCTTCCACATTTATGGCATTCAGTTTGGTCAGTTTCCTTTGCACCACTAAACTTTTTGGTAATCTTTTTGAAGAACCTTTTAGACTTTGCCAAAATAGATTTTTCATGAAATTTCATTTCAAGGTCATTCATGTACTATTGACTGCTTCTTGTATCCTCTTCATCATCAGGACTATCTTGAAAGTCCTAGACAATAGAGGTTGAGATGAGAGCATTTGACAAGGGTGTTGCAGTGGTTAAAGATTTTTTCTTTTCAGTTTCATAAATACTGTCAATGAGGTTTTCTTTATACTTGAGTTTGCCAAATAGAGAAGCAAGCTCAGAATCCTTAACATGGTTAGTGTTTTTAAGAATTTGGCAGAAACTTAGCCACTTCTTTGATAACCCAATTATGAACCTAATATTTATTTCAAGCTTTGAAAGTTTGATGCCATCATTTACTAGTTCATTCATCAAAGCTTTGTATCTTGTGAAAGTTTGTGTTAGAGTTTCACCTTCCTTGAATTTAAAGGTATTTTAACACAACTTCAGGTTCATGACCCTACTTTCTTTCACATCAGAGGGGCCCTCATGATATAGTATCAGGTCATCCTAGGTTGATTTTGTTGTCTCACAGTTGATAACAGAATTCATTTGGTCATCTGGAAGGACAACCATGATGAGACTTTTGAGTCGCTAATCTAAGTTAGCAACCTTTCTTTCATCACCTGTCCATTGTCTTTAGGTTTTCATTGACCAGTTGTTTATGGGACATAAGGACAATTAAGAAGAATATTTTTGAATTAAGGTTCAATACCAACTATGTGGCACATAAACCTTTTCTTCCAATTGGTGAAATTTTCCATCTCAAGCATAGGAGCAGCATTTAACTAGCCACCCCTATATTCAAGAGTTTGTGGTACTTTTGTTTCCATTTAATGGATCTTGATTTTAAAAATCTTTTGATTAGTTTAATAAAAGGCTTTTGAAAAGGGTTTATAGATCAAACTGCTCTCATACCACTTGTTGGTCCTCTTGAATGTGATATAAGGTATATTAAGTTAAACTAATCACATTCCATGACAACAAAGTGTATGTTTTAAACAAATATAAAAGAGATAATGCAAACAGTTTAAAACAACACAAAAGTAACTTTTCAACGTATAAATTATTATTAGAATGAATAACGATTATATGACACACTTTGCTTGAGAAATAGCAAAGTGATTGAATGACAATTTTGGTGATCTCATCTAAAATTAAACTCGAACCTAAGTAACAAGTTTAAGTACAAACTATTTAACCAACACTTGAGCTTCAGCTTCAGTGGTTTTGTTAGTTTGTTTTGGGAGTAAAGTGCGTTTGAATGTGTTTCACAATATTTACAAGAGATACATTTTACTCCCACATCTTATTCCTATTATAGCCAAGGAATTAGGGTTTACATAGTGCTACCTAGGACACATGTCATGCATTAGATAGGTGGTTGAGATTCCATTTAATGCATACATTCTTTAAGTACTAGGTATAGTCCTTTAGAAAAAGTTGTTGTACTTCTATACCAACTTTAGAAGTATGCATTCCTAAGGAGATATTGTAGGATCCCGTATAGCACTTCACTTCATATAACAAATCACGAATCGAAGAAGAAAAGAGAAGAAGAAATGAAGGTTTTAGAGAGAGAAACAAGAGAGAGAGTTGAGAGAGAATATAGAAAAAGAAATGAGAAAGATATATTAAAGTGAACTCTTGCTTACCTTTTCCAAAGAGGAAAAGGTATATGTACCCTGACACTTTAAAGTGACGTGCGGGATATTTGACTAGGACCCGGGCTTAGGTTTTGCTTGGGATTAAACCCGAAACATATACAATATTAGATTAACTATCGAGCCTGATTCTCGATATTATACTATTACAACATTAACTAATTAAATGATCGAGACTCGTACACGTAATGAACGAACTTCCTGTTTGGCTCAATATTTTAAGGCTAACTGTTAGCCTCAATTTTAATTGAGTCAATAAAGGAAGTTCGTTCCCGTGTTCAAGACCTCACTTCGGGGGAGATTGTTAGCCTCAATTTATTGAGTCGAACAAGGAAGCTCGGTCACTCTACGATGGAGCTTCGGTCTTTAATTAGTTAATGTTGTAACAGGATAATATCGGGAATCGGGCTCGATAGTTAATCTAATATTGTATATGTTTCGGGTTTAATCCCAAACAAAACCCGAGCCCGGGTCCTAGTTATATATCCCGCGCGTCACATTAAATGTGTAGGGGTATATATATATTTAGATATTTTCTAAAATATCTAAATATATATATAGATATTTTCATTTTTAGAAAATATCTCTTTTCATATATCTAATTTCTTTTCTCTCTCAACTCTCTCATCTCCTCTCTCTCTATTTCGTCTCTCTCTCCTTCTCTTTTCTTGTTTTCGTGTTCGGGTTATGAAGTGAAGTGGTTAATCGGGTTCCTACAGAGGGGGATTGAGATTCTTGGTTTTCTAAGTGTTTACTTATAGCATTGCGTGAGGACACAGCAATAGTTTAGTATGGGGGATTTTGGTATGTGTTTAATTACACATACCTTTTGCCTATAAAAACGAACTTAAAAGACCAAAAACATACCAAAAATACATTGTATTTGTATGTTTTGCATTTGTATTGTGCAGGAAACGAATATCTAAGAAAAAGACAAAAACGAAGCCAAAATGACAAAACCGAGCACGAGAACGGAAAGAGCATTGAAAAAAAACAAAAAGTCAAAAAGTACCAAAGTCAAACCACCGGAGGAAGTCAAAGTCAAAGCTCCAAACAAAGCACAAAACCAAAGAAATACTTAATGGGCCAACAAGCAACCCAATCTAATGGGACCGGGAAGCCCATTAAGCATTATTATCAAAGACATATACGAAGAATTAAGTCTTATAAAAGCCCAAAATCCAAAGCCCTTTATAATACACGACCCAAAACACAACAAAGGCCCAATCCATCGAACTGTGTTAGCCAATACCCTTTTCCAACCGTAACCACCGTTAGTCCTTAAAAGGACCATACTGTGTAATACACACCATACTACCTTTGGGACTGAAAATTGCCAATGTCTTATACTTCACAACACAAAGCACGAAACACAACCCCGTGTGTGCAATCAAGCAATACAACTTGAGGGGCCAAAAGCGTTGAATACCCAAACTTCACCCCTGTCATCACCAAAAACAGAATACAAACGAAAAAACCAAATTGGCGCCAAATTTCCATTCTTGTGTCTTCCTCGCTGCACCAACCTGCAACACAAGACAAAACCATCCCTTTCCCTTAACCCCACATCACATGGGCTAAATGCCATGTTGGCAATCCCTTAATCTCCCATTCGTTCAAGGATTTTGACCAAATCAAGGGTTAGGATTTCAAGGATTGGGCTCCAAGGTGAAATCAAGGGCTTAGATCAATGGAAAAGAAGCACAACTCGGGTTTGAAGCTCAGTTCTCTCACAAAAGAAGCACACATGGAAAGATGACAAAAGATGAAGACCAAGTCCAAGACTTTTAGCTCGGCTATAAATAGGACTCATTGTAGCCCTTAAGAGGCATCTAGTTCTTATTTTTTTTACAGCTTATAGTAGTGTAGCTTATGTTTTTTTCAAAGTATTGTACTTCTTTTTAAGATTAATGAAAATTTGAGTTTTTAAGTTAAAATCTGTTTTTTTAGTTAAGTGTATTTGTGTTTAAGAAATCTTTGATAAGCTCTAAATTAAGCTCTTTTTATTCAAAACAAGCTGTTACTTGTTCACTATAAGCTTCTCAATAGCTTATATTGATTAAGTCTTTAAAATCATAAAAAAATAACAAAATCTGTCAAAATCTTGGAGCATGGTTGATAATGGATGGCCATGGGTTAGTGCTTATGTGGATAAGCTATAGGTTGGGTATAAGCTGAAGTTGGTGCAAATTCTCTTCCAAAAAGCAAGGACCAATTGTGAGTTTAAGTTTTCCTATTTTAAGCTTATCGACTGTTCATAGCTTATTAGTGCTTATATCTGCTTGTTCTCTGTTGTTTCTAGATTATTGTTGCTTGTTAGACTTAGTTTGCATCTGGTATTGTTAAAATTAGCTTAAAATCAGTTTTTGTAAGTTTAAAAAATGCTAAAAATCTGTTAAAGGGGTGTTTGGTTTAGACTGTTTAGTTTGACTTTAAGAGGTCAAAGCTGCATTTGGGTCTTGAACTATCTTAGTTTAGTTAATATAGTTTTAAAAATCAGTTTTTAAAAGTCTTTATGCTTTAAATCTTAAATTTAAGGTTTTAAGTTTCCTCTATTTGAATCTGTTGGTTTTTGTTTTGTCATTAGGCTTATTTGAGTAGATTTGCATAAGTAGCTTTTGTGTGTTGTTTTTATGCATGTTCAAGTGTCAAAATGCACTAGAATGGGTTTAGGTTAAGTCTGCATTATTTGGTTTAGTTTTGTCAAAATCTGTCAAAAAATTTGTAAGTGTCTGTTAAGTCCAAAACTGCTTTTTCATTTGCTATTTGTGGCCTAACCTGAATTTCAAAATGCTTTTTGAAAGTTGCTACTTGTTCTTTGAGGTCCAATCTTGATCTGTTTGGTGGTCTTATAGTCATAAAGATCTGTTTGTTAGCTTATTTTTAAGCTCAAAAGTTGTCATTTTCAAAGTAAAAAAAGTTTCAAGTCTTGTGTGAATTTTTGAAAACAGCCATTTTCATAAGCAAATTTAATGGCTTATATGAGTTTCAAACTCCTTTTACTTTTCTGATTTAGATAGCTTATTGGACAAGCTTTTCAGTGGTATAAGCCACTAAGCCATAAGGATCCATCTTCTAGCTTAAAAATAAGCTAGAAAGTGTCCTCTTGGCTGTTTGCTAGTAGCTTATAGGTCAAGCTTTAAGGGCATATAAGTCTCATAGCCATAAGGATCTGTTTTCTAGCTTAAAAATAAGCTAGAAAAGTGCTTTTGGGCTTTTTTGGCTTAACAGTTTAGAAAATTAAGGCAAATTAAAGCTCATTTGCGCTTCGACTTGTGGCATGTTGAATTTGGCTTTAAATTGGTTCCCATCAACTATTAGTTAATTTTTAATCCCTTGTAGCTTATTTAATTTAGGATAGAGCTTATTTAAGCTTTTGGCATTTTAAGCTTAGAATTTTTAAGTATAAAAGTCTTTTAGGTAAATCTGTCATTTAAGCTTATTGTTAGCTGATTTTGTTAGCTCATTTTTGTTCACTAGTGCTTAATAGGTCTAGTAGTTTACCTGTGTTAGCTTATTTGTGCTTTATAGTTGCTTATTTGTGCTTAAAAAGTGCAAAAGAGGTTCTGCGGTCTAGCTTGCTGATTAAAGGGCTTATTTTAAGCTCAAAGTAGTTTATTTAGGCTGTTTTAATCCCAGTCTGGCCATATAGCTTATTGGCTTCTTAGAGCTTTCCAGCTTGTTTTCCTAGCTTATTTTTGTTTCTCTTTGCTTATTAGGTGTAGGTGTAGGTTTGTTTTTGCTTATCTTGTTTTGCTTTGTGCTTATTAGGTCTAAAACAAGCACCAGTAGGGCTATCTGGCCACTAGCACCAGTAGGGCCATCTGGCCAAGTTTTGCCAAACTTTATACTTATACACATTTTAGGTTCCTTTTTAATACAATCCGTAGCTTATTAGGACTTATTTGTAGCTTATTTGATAAGCTGGCTTATCCAGCTTATTTTTCCTAGCTTCTTTATACCATTTAAGACTTTTGTGCAATTTTTCAAATTTTTCCAAACTTATTTGCTATTTTTTTTATCAATTTTCGTAGTTTAATTTTTTAGAAAGTCTTTTAAAAATAGTAAATTAATTCAGAAAAATACAAAAAATAGTTTTTAGTTTTAGAATTAATATTTTGAAGTTTACAAAGTTTAAAAACATTTTCATCATTTTTAGATTTTAAATTTCATTTTTAGCTTTCTAATTTAAATTTAGAAATTAGTTTTAAATTATAAAAAATAGTTAAAAATAGTTTTTTTAGTTCTTATCATATTTTAGATTTTTCTAAAGTAGAAAATCATTTTTTGGAATTTTTAGGTATTAATTTGTCATTTTTTAGAATTTTAAATAGATTAAATAGGTTTTTAATTCATAAAAAAATATTAAAAAGTCAAAAAAATATAATTCCTTTTTAGAAAATTTTCTTTTATCATTTTAGAGGTTTAGAAACTAAGTTTACATTTTTAGGGTTAATTTTGATTTAATTGATAAATTAGACGCGTTTTAGGATTCCCGTTATTTAATTTCTTTGATAATTGCCTTATTTGTTAGTATTAGCATGCCTTTTTTGTCTTTCCTATAGAATTAGAAATCAAATCCAATCAAATCTTGTTCCATTCAAACATCAAATATCAAACCGACTTCGACTCTCAAATTTGCATTCCTTGTCGGGAAAACGACTCGGGAATATTATACTACTCGGATTTCGTTGATTTTCTTTCTTTAAACCTTATCAAGGGATACTTGATTTGGTTTGGTTAATATAAGTAGTATATTATTATATATTGTTTATATATATATACCTAAAGCGAGAATTCAATTTTTGGCGCCGTTGCCGGGGAGGAGTGTAAGACGATTGTCGTTGAGTTTGACAATTAGTGCTTTGAAGATCCTTCCGTGAGAAGTTATTTTGCTTATTTTCTTATAAAAATAAAAATAATACAAAAAGATTTTCTTTTTCTTTTTTATTATATATAAGACAAGAAAAAAAATCAAAAATATAAAAAAATTGTCCTTATATATAAATAAAATGAATTAAGTATATAATACTCTCAACTTTGAGTATTATCATTAATAAGTTCCCAAACCAAAGATCAAAAACTTGCCTTTTGTGTCACTTGCGAGGTACGACTCACCTTTGAAAGTTAACCAAACTATAAGAGGGGTATAAGGAGGGTTGTTCCGAGGAACTACGACCCTAAAGGAGAAGGTTTTTAATAGCTTCGCGCTTTCCTACTCCTCCGCTCCTTTGTGCGTTTTTCTTTTAGAGAGCTACCGTGAAGCTTGTTGATTATTAGGTTTAAGTTGTCTTATCTCATTGTCCGTTATTAAAATAAATCTTTGTGAATCAATTGTTGAAAAACCAAAAAGAAAATTAAATTAAATTAATTAGTATAATTTCTCTTTTTATATTTCTTTTTAGTGCATGAGCACTCGATCTTCGACAAGGAATCTTTTTCCACCTCTCGAAGATCCCGAACGTACAATTCGAAGAAGAACTCGCGTTGATCCTAATTCTTTAAACGATTTTGAAGAAATCAACATGGCCGCTAACGGAAACGGTGATGACGGACTACCTCCTGCGGGAGGTGGTTTACCAGTTCCCGACCTCCGAACGATGGAGGAGTTGTGCCAACCAACTTTGAATGGTCGGGGTGGACCAATTGCCCCGATTGCAATTCAGGCAACTAATTTTGGACTTAAGAATGACATGATTCAACAAGTTCAAAATTCTTGCCAATTTCACGGACTACCGGGTGACGATGCGAACAAGCATCTTGACAAATTTTTGCATGTCACCCAAAGTATCAAAGTGAATGGGGTCACCGATGACGCCCTTCGTCTATATCTCTTTCCTCACTCCTTGACACATCATGCCACCGCTTGGTTTGATCGTTTGCCAAGGAATTCTATCACCACATTTGAGCAAATGGCTAAAATGTTTCTCGGAAAATACTTTCCACCCTCTATGGTGACGAAGTTAAGAAATGAAATCACCAATTTCCGTCAACGTCCCGATGAGTCGTTATTCGAAGCATGGGAACGTTATAAGCTTTCGATTGATCGTTGTCCTAATCACAACATGTTACCCGTCACTCAAATAGATACTTTCTATAACGGGTTAACTTTAAGACATCGTGATACCATCAATGCTGCTGCCGGCGGGACCTTTATGAAAAGGCGACCCGAAGAGTGTTATGATCTAATCGAAAATATGACCGCTCACCACAATGATTGGGATACTTCCGCTCAAAGGAGTGAGTCATCTAGTTCTATCACTTCTTCTTCCGATCCCATGGAGAAAGCACAGGAATAAGGAATTTTGCATTGATTTACACTCAGAAAACTAACACTAAACGTCAAACATCATGGAATTGCCAGCTTGGGCAATCCATGTGAAATCCCAAGGTAGATCTAAACTGACCACTGCCCCAAATCATTCTCAAATGATTGGGTTAGATGGAATGTGGTGATTAAAGGAAGCGTGGGCATCAAGCAAGGGCTAGAATGATCCCATGACTGGCTATAAAAGGCCACACCATCACACACACAAGTCGTCTCTTTTTCTTTTCTCAAGCTTTTTTTTTAGCCTAGTGTAGTTTTTTTTAAGTCTTAATGTAATTTGATTTAAATCAGTTGTAATTTCTTTTTAAAAGTAATGTAATCCAGTTCTTTTTTAATAAATTAGTTTCAATTTGTCTTAAACTTTAATGCTTTTCCCACTCATAAGCTCATGCAATAAGCCTATTTGTCTCAATAAGCTAATAAGGCTCATATTAAGCTCTCACAAGAGTCTCTAAGCTTCTTTGATTTGAGCTTAACCAATCCAAAAATACCTTACTTTAAAATCAGAAGTTAATTACCTAGCTTTTTGGACTTTGTGGAATTCTTGGAAGGGAGATCTAAAATGGAAGGATCTTCAAAGACTTTTACCCAAGCTTATTTATAAGCCTATGGAGCTTGTAATAAGCTCATTTTGAGCATAAGCCAGCCTTGTTGAGCTTAGGCTAATTGTAAGTCTTCTTTTACTTTTATTTCATTTAAATTCTAGTTTATTTTTAACTCCAATGCTTAATTAGATTATTAATAATCTTATTGCTTAATCAGTCTTCTTATTATTGCTTATATAGTGTTTCATCTACTTATTAAATCATGATTAGCTTATCTGTTTTTTGTGCTTATAAATATTTTAAGATATCATTTTTTATAAGTAATTTTTTCATAAAACCAAATGCAAAAATATTAATAGCGCGAGCGTACTAGCGCGCTGTCTTTGATTTCTAGTTAATCACTTGTTAGACCATGTAAGTAAGTTTTGATATAAGCTAGTTAATATGTGGTTTTGTAGTTTTAATAAGTTAGATTTAATTTTTCAAGGTTTTTCAAATCTGTCATAGAAAGAAAGGTGAGTTTTTGATAAGATGGGGTTTGAGGGGGCGGGCTTGTAAAAGTCAAAAATCTTGTGCATTTCAATTAAGTCATTTTTGATTTTCATTTTAAGTCTCTAGGAAAGATTTTCTTAATTAGTTTTGAAAATATAAAAAGTATGGCTTATTTTAAGTATTCTTGCAACCAGGGAGTTTGTAGCTTAAGTTTGATTGCTTAAGTTTTGATTGAACTCTTTAGCTTTTGTGTGTGCTTAAATTTAGTTTGTCTCAA
This sequence comes from Tanacetum coccineum, assembly GCA_026074375.1. Lineage (NCBI taxonomy): Eukaryota > Viridiplantae > Streptophyta > Magnoliopsida > Asterales > Asteraceae > Tanacetum > Tanacetum coccineum. The sequence goes on from BQNB010071417.1 coordinate 30,010, forward strand.
TCCATTTTGAGTGTTTCTAATTGCAAGGATTACCCCTTAGGTAACCTGCTCTATTGGTTTTTGCTTAGTGTCAAGTGCATCAGCAGGGGGAAGCTGGAGAGGGTGTTGTTCCGGTGGGCCTGTCACTTTTAAGCTTAGGTTAGCTTTTAATTCTTAGGATTTAGAGTTCCATTTTCTTATAGCTTATAGTTTTAGAAGATAATTCAATATCGATTAAGGCTTAACTATTTCATCTCTAGCCTTTTTACTTTATACATTTTCTTAAAAGTTCCTAATAAACCAAAAAAACCAAAAAACAGTAGGTATAAAGTTGAGTTTTTGATCTTTGATTTTAATGCATCACTAATGTTTTAAAGTGCATTTACTTATCATATTCTAGATAGTATACAACTTAAGCCTTGTATAACAACTTTTGTTTTAAAAATTAAGCTTATGTTTGTGCTTTGTTCAAGGTTTTAGCAAAAATTAGCTCAAAAAGCCCACTATTCTGTAGGAGAAGCTTATAATAAAGCTGTTTTAGTTTTATTTTTCACTTTGAGATAAAAAGCTCATTTTAAAGTTGTTTAAAATCATGTTTTTAATTAAGTTTAGATATTTAAGATTTTCTGAATGCAGCTTATTGATAAGCTGTTTAAGAGCTTAATAGTGGTTTTCAGCTTATGTCTCTTTTATTAAAATAGCTTACCCTAGTATTTAGTTTTTCATAAAAGTTAAAAAATTAAAAAAAAAGTACAAAAAGGGGTTTTGCCTGCCTCGAACCCACGACCTCTATCTTATATGCCATACGTGTTAACAAGTGTGCTACAATAGCTCATCCGTTATCTTCTCTTTCCATTTAATCTTTAAACACGTTTTCATTTCCCTTTTAGCTTATAAGCCGTAGCTTAACTACGGGCTTATAGAGCTTATTTGTTAAGCTGAAACTTTCCTTTGATTTTTCCTTAAATCTTTGTTGCATTTTAGATTTTACCTGAATTTTTTAGAATTTTCCTTTTAATTTATAATTTACTAGGATTTTTCGTAGGATTAAATTTTCAAAAATAAATAAAAAATAGAAAAAGTTTTATAAAAATTACAAAAAAATAGTTTTTAGTTTTATAAAAAATAGCTTTAGGTTTACATTCAGTAAAATCATTTTTACACTTTTTAGATCTTAATTTTCATTTTTGAGCTTTTATTTTTAATTTTAAAAATAGGATTTTAATTTTAAAAATAGTTAAAAATAGTTTTCTGAGTTTTTATGTTATTTTAGACTTTTCTAAGTTTAAAAATCATTTTTCCAAATTTTTAGTACTTAATTTGCTATTTTTTAAGATTTAATTAGATTAAATTAGTTTTTAATTCATAATAAATTCAAAAATAATCAAAAAATGTTTTTCTTTTTCCTAAAATTTTCTTTTGTCCTATCTTAGGATTAGAAATTTAGTTTACATTTTTTAGGGGTTAAATTTAGTTTACTTGCTTAATTGTCGCGTTTTATTCGTTTTCTGTAATTTGTTAAGTGCTTTAATTGTTTTTTTAATTACTTGTTTTTAATTAGTAGTTATAGAAAACCCAATGAATCTTCGAACCCATTCAAATCAGTATCCAATATCAAGCGAGGTTTCAATTTCTCAAATCGTTGGAAAAACGACCCGGGAAATCATACTTTCCGATAAATATACGTATATTATATAATATATATATATTTTAAAGAGTGAATTTTCCTTAGAGAGTTTTCTTAATTGCTCTTGTTGAGATATTATATATTAGTATATTTTATCCTCGTATCAAATTTTTGGCGCCGCTGCCGGGGATTTGAGTTAACGAATCTCTCGTTTTGTGTTTGTTGATAAGATTTGAAGATCCTTTCGTCCTCGAAAGTTTCATTTTTGTTAAAAAATTTCCAAAAATCATAAAATATAAAAAGTAAAAAATATTTTTCTTTTCTTTCTAGTATAGCTATCATATAAAAAACACATAAAAAAATCAAAAATATAAAAAATTGTCTTTTAAAAAAGAAATTAAATAAACAAAGTTGGTAAACGAACACCAACATATAATACCTTCAATTGAGGTATTATCATAAATAAGTTCCGGTGAACTTGAAAAGTTCCCAACTCGAACCAAAGATTTAACACTTGCCATTTGTGTCTCTACGAAATACGGCTCACCTTAAAAAGAAATTTTTAAGAGCTACCGTGAAGTAGTTGATTATTTGGTTTAAGTCTCTTTCGTGTAACCGTTAAAATTTGTTGTGAATAAAAATTAAAAATCCAAAAAAAAAATTAGTGTAAAATTTTTCTTTTAATTCTAGATTTTTCCTTTTTAATTTTTCTCTTCTTAAGTGCATGCGCACTCGTTCGCAAACTCGTAACCGTAACCGTCGTCAACAACAACAAACCCTTCCGGTTGTTGTTGAACCTTGTAATTTAGAAGAGCCAATTCCCGGACAAACCATAGTTGCGATGGCGGATCGACCGAGCAAAAGATATCTAAGTCCGGAATTGAGGTCGACCGAGCAAAAGTCGACGTGATTGCTAAACTCCCTCATCCGACTACCGTTAAAGGAGTTAGAAGTTTACCGAAGCTCCGATCTTAGTTGTCCCGGATTGGAACCTACCTTTCGAATTAATGTGTGATGCAAGCGATTTTGCGATGAATTGGTGTGGTTCTTGGACAACGTAAGATGAAGCATTTTTAACCAATTCATTATGCTAGTAAGACGATGACTGAAACTCAAATTCATTACACCATAACAGAGAAGGAGATGCTCGCCGTGGTGTAT
>BQNB010071418.1:0-32776 GCA_026074375.1 Tanacetum coccineum
GAAGTAACTTATATAAGTAGCAGCACTAAGTTGTAGAAACATCTGAAACCCAACATAAAATCCCTTATTAAAATACTTGGCCCAATTTCTATTAACAAAAGAGAAGCCAAACTCTTATAATAGCTAAAGTCAAACATCAAAGAGCTGGTCAAATCTACTATTCACCATCCCCTTTTCCCTCTTTTACCACCATGGATAAGGCAGGGTAAAATCAAGCTATACACATGCATCAAATGCTTCTAGAAGGAAATTACTAACACATCTGACATGTTTAGGAGCCATGCTAGCAATCCCTAGCAATACCATTAGCTATTAGGACGTGGCACGCAATCCAACGACTCAAAAGATGATGATTGTGAGGCGGTTTGATTGAAGGGCCAGGATTAGAGATCATGGGAGCATCCTGAAGGCTAGAAGGTTCCTCTCACCCCTATAAAAGGAGGCTTTCACACACAGAGCAAAGTGTGTATGATTCAAGCTAATGCTTGTAGTATTTAGTAGCTTTTCATGTGGCTTATAGGTTTAAATTCATGTAATTTACTTTTCCAAGTATTGTAACCTTTTGAATATTAATAAAATTTTGTTTTAAATTCGAGTTTAATTCAAGTTTTTCTTATACAATTATGGTTTAAAATTGTTCAAGTTAATCCAATAAGATTTCATAAGCTCCTCATTACTACAAAAGCTTGCTTATACTCAGTTAAGCCTTAAAAAGCTTAACTGAGCTTAGATTTTGACTTAAATCCTCCCCTAAATTACCTCAGCTTTTGATATGGATGATAAGCCAATTATGGAAGGGCTTATAGACTTTACCAGCTTGTTTCTAACAAGCTGGAGCTTGTAGATCTAAGCTTGTATAAGCTAAATTAATCCCTATTTAGCTGGGATGAAGGTACTTCTCCTTTTCTCTTCTTTATTGCTTATATATACATTAGCTTATTTTCAGCTTAATAATTATTAAATTGTGCTTATTTTTGCTGAATCTCTCTTATAATTGCTTACTATCATTAGTTTAGAATCTTAGATAATCTGTTTTTAAGTTTCAAATTGTTTTCATATCAAACTGTTAAAAAAAATCGAAAAAATTAGCTTATTAATGTTTAGCTTATAGACCTGCTTATCATTGCTTATTATCTGTTGGATTGTGCTTATTTGTCATTTATTTGCTTAGTTCAATATCTGTTTTAGCTTATTTCACTCTTTTATAGTATAAAAATGCAAAACCAAAAATTAAGGGGGTGTTTGGCTCAAGCAACACTAACTCTTGTTAGTGATGCTTAAGCCATTTTGGCTTTTAAATCAGCTTTAATCAGCTGAATCTTGGTCTATTAATTAGTTTCCTTAAGTTTTAAAGTCTTAATATCTAGTTTAAGATTTATTGTAACCAAGGTTTGAATCTATGGCAACTTTGTGAAATATTAAGCTTGATTGACTTAGATCTTGATTAGTAGCTTTTAGGTGTTGATTTTATGCTTGTTTTGAGTCATAATGCAGTAGAAATGAGTTAGAATGAGTGTCCAATTGTCTTGTAGGTCTAAGTCATAATCTGTCATAGTTTTCAAGTAGATTTTCTATGTTTTAAAAAGTCAGTTTTTATCAGCAAATTTAGATTAGAATAACTTTGTTTTAATGTCGATTTTGAGAATATAAGCTCTTTGCACATCAAGCTTGATATGATTTTAGCTTTTGAGTCTTTGAATTAGCTTTTACTAGTTTAATTTTAAGGCTGCATATAGCCACTTTTCAAACTTCAAAAATCTAAAAAAATGGATTAGTTTAGTTAAACTGTCCTATTTTAAGTCCTTTTTCCTAGCTTATTTCTAATCTAATTTTTTTAATTCTTGTTTTTATGAGTTCTTTGAATGATAAAATCCATCTGTTTTTAGTTCTAAACTTATTTCAAGTGCTTATTTGACCAAAAATTAGCTCAAAGTTAGCCATTCTCCTTTGAATCTATCATGTTTAAGTCAGCATACTTGTAACTTTTAAGAGCTTTTAAGCTCATTTTGTCAGTTGATACCTGTTCACATTAGCTTATTAGGTCTTGGTAGTTAATAGTTTTTAGTTTATTTGCTTTTTTTTTGCTTAATGAGTCCAATAAGCCAAAATAGTTTTAGCTTTAAAGTCATTCAGTGCAAACTGTCTTATTGCCCTTAAGTGCTTTTACCTTATTTTGTTTACTTATGTTTTGTCCTAAGAACTTATTGAGTCTAGTATTTCATATGTTTTTAGCTTATTTTGGTTTTTAGCTTATTTATCTTTCAAAAAAAGGTCTAGCCGTTTTAATTCATGAGTAGGAGTATTAACTCTAAAAGTTAGTACTGCTGGTTTCAAAAGCTCATTTCTTGCTTATTTATAAGTCTTAGAAAAAGTGTTTTTGAAAAAGTTGCTTATTGTCAGCTTTTTATCAAGTGTGCTTAAAAGAAAAATAAAATAAAAAAGTTTTTGCAAAAAGCAAGGGCCAGGACTCGAACCTGCGACCTTGCCTTCTCAAAGCCTCAACACAACACTCTTTAACCAACTGCCCTTGGGTTTTTTTCGTTTATTACTTTGCATGATCTAATTAATATAGTGAGTTTTTTTAGTTTTAGCTTTTTAGGCTTATTTGCTTTATAACTACTTATTCGTTCAGCACATCTTCAAGTTTTTATTTTTCTTAGATTCTACATAGTTGAAAGTACTTTTCATAATTTTTCTAGAATTTTAATAATTAGTTTACTACTTTTAATATTTTATTTAGATTAAAAATGTTTTTATTTCATAAAAAATAAAATAAAAGTCAAAAAAATATAATTCTCATTTTCTAAAGTTATTTTTAATCATTTAGGACTTTTAAAAATTAAATGTGCATTTTTAGGGTTAAAATTTGATAGTTTAGTTTTTTAAGTCTCGGTTTTAATTTCCGTTATCGTTTTTTAGTTTAAATTTCTTAATTGCTTTAATTGTTAATTTAGCTTTTCTTTATTTTCTTTTGCATTAGTAGAATTATTGTTTGTCCTCTTGTCGGGATACGACATCCGGGAGATGAAATATTGTTTGTCCTCAAGCAATTTTTATCAAACGGGATACTCACTATACTATAATTAATTTGAGATATTTAGGATATATATTTTATTATATATAGACTATTTGGATTGAATCAAGCATCAATCCAAAATCTCGAAGCTAAATTCGACAGATTTGCTGATAAGTAATCTGGTCAACCTTCTGGATCACTTCCCACTAACACTCAACCTAACTCAAAAGGTAGCTCATCCAAACCTTATCAACCACCACAAGCTCGAAACGAACATGTAAATGCCGTATTCAAACAAAGTAGTAAATCCTATGACCTACTAGTTAACCCAAATGACCAACAAAATGATTCTGAAATCCCTATTGATAACATCAAATATTTAATACTTTTTAATGGCAAAATATCCCCAAATTTACCAGCAAATGTTTCACTAATACTCAAAAATGAGATATTTTCTATCATTTTGTAGTTTTCAGGTGAAATGCAGGAAAGTGACAAGAAACAAGGGAAAAAGGACTCAAAGTGTAAATATTTGGAGAATGTTACGGCGCAACACCAAATATGGTTACACCGTAACATATATTAAGCACGTACGAAGATCAACGACAACGTTACGACGTAACACCATATCTAGTTACGCCGTAAACAAGTATTTGGAAGGAAATCTTACCCAAGATAGAGTTACGGCGTAACACCCCTTATGGTTACGCCGTAACCATGAAGATCCACAAATATGGAATGAAGATCACGTACATATGGAAATTATTTAAAGTTTACGGAGGAGGACGGGGGGGGCGGGGGGGGGGGTCGGGTGTTGGGGGGATGGGGGCGGCGGTAAATTAACACTAGATATACTGGCGTAACCGACCGCAACAACTGCTTCTAGATCATGAATGTTCTCGTGTATAGTCAAGGTAACGACGTAACACTTATCAATTTATATGCCATACACAGTCATTCGATACCTACAAATAAGAGGCATCAAATCAAGCATTCCGACATATCACTTCCCTCCACACCAATATGTGAGAGGCGAAAAAGGCTTCCATACCTTCAGAAGAATTCCACTGGACGTTACCAAGGAGAGATCACTTCTACTCTTGTATTTAATCGTTCAATACGAATACTATAAGTCAATTATGAGCATCTTCATCTATGATTACTTCTATTTCGTTGCTCTTGCTGTGTTTCCGTTACCATGAGCGGCTAAGCACTTAAAGTGCTGGCCTAGTTGTATAGTTACTATTGTTATGATGTTTGTTTCCTGTTAGATTATGGTTTCGTTAGATATTCCTTGACTATCGTGTAACCCTGGGTTTTGGTAGTACGGGTGGTTTGGACCTTGCTTGCCCCATTATTAAATTATGATGTCAATATGGGATCCATCAGGTACTAGGGGCAGATCTATGACTCCATCTCTAGTGTAGGAACTAACCAGGCACCACACTTATCACTCAATATACTTAAAAAGCACAGGAACTCTTTTAGATGGAGTTAATAATCTGTATAGGTTATTAGATAGTTTTGGGAATAGTTGGGATTAATCACTGCAACCTGGATATCCTACCTCCTATATGATTTGGACTGAGTCAGAATTGCAGGAAGTATAGGATAGACTATATATGCCTAATCAAGTCTATCGACCTTAGAAACCGCTAATGAAACCATAGTTTAACATTGCACAGGAAAACGTTTCCATAACAGTAGTAATAAAGTAACTAGGTTAGCACGTTTTCTCTCCTAATATCTCCAACTCTTTTATTTTTTAGTATTTAATTTTATTGTTATTTTAAATTCATTTCAAATCAAATCAAAAACTATTTTCTAAACGTGACATTTCAAATTTAAGCAAATTACAACTTAGCTCTTGGGACAACCTCGGATTTACCATTCTATACTACCCACGATCGGGTTCTCTGCCTATTAGTGCGTTGTCAGGTAGATCGAGTTTTATAAATTTAAAACTTGGTAAAAATATATTTTAAAATAAAATACGCATCAAGTTTTTGGTGACACTGTCAGGGAGCTAAGAATCTTTAGTTTCAACATGAGCAATACGGAACAACCGAAATCGACTGTCAACGAATACCTAACTAAGGTAAGAGAAGACAACGGGCCTGGGATTGTCAAACCTTTATTTGAAGAAAATATTAAGTTCGAATTCTAGGGTCAGTACATTGACGAATTAAAGGACAACGTGTTCCTTGGAAACAATGACGAAAACCCCTTCGAACACATCTTAAATATTACATCTATTGTCAACCTATTCTAATCTTCCGGAGTGTCAAGAGACCAGGTGATGCTAATGGCCTTCCCTTTTACGTTGAAAGGAAAAGCCATACTATGGATAAACCGATTGCCAGCAGGATCCATTACGACCTGGGACCTTCTAAAAAATGCTTTTCTAAGCAAATACCGCCCGCTTTCCTAAATTATCAAACAAACCAACGCTATTAAAAATTTTGAACAAGAATGCAACAAACCCTTACATCTAGCATGGGAACGGTTCAACGATCTGCTTTACAACTGTCCAGAGCATAAAATCAACGAGCACGAACAACTACAAATTTTTTACCAAGGGCTTGACCCTAGAACTAGGCAAAAGGCAGATTTCAAAGGACCTATTCCAAGAATGACACCAGCTGCTAGAATCAAGGCCATTGACAAATTATCAAAACACTATTTCTCTTGGTATAAAGATGAGGAATACAAGAAGAATGATTTTGACAAGGTGCTCAAACATATCAATGATTTCGAACACAACATTAGTGTTCTTAATGAGGTAGTACAAATGGTGCAACACCAGTACAAAACTCTTGATGATGAAAAGGATTCCTTTCTTAAAGAAACCTTAAATTCCTTCATTAAAGAAGCTCACTGGATGCAAAAGAAGAACGATAATTTTTTTGGAGAATTAAAAGGAATTATGACAAGGCGTTCAAAAATCAAGCTTCTTCGATTAAAACTATCGAGAAAAACCTTGGCCGAATTGCTGAATCAATACACGAGAGAGGGGTTAGTACTCTTCCCAGCTTTACTGAAACAAATCCAAGAGGATTAGCTCACGTTATTACAACTCGCAATGGGCTCAATTGCCAACCACCAAAAAACCCCCTTGAGGATAGCAACGGCCTACAAAATGTGACCATTGAACACATCTATACCAGAGAGAAAATAACTCCTGAACAAACACAAGATGGCACTAAAAAGACAAAACCACCTATCCCTTTTCCTAGACGATTAAAAAAGGAGAAGGAGAAAGAACAGTTCCAAAAGTTCCTAGGGAACCTCCAGCAACTTCACATCAATATTCCCTTTATAGAAGCCCTTGAACAAATGCCAAAATATGCAAAGTTCATGAAAGACCTTCTTTCAAAAAAGGGAAAGGGAGGCGAGGCATCTAAAATCACATTAAATAAACAATGCTCCGCAGTCGTTCTAAATAGAGTCCCTCCTAAGGAAAGGGACCCAGGAGGTTTCACTATACCCTGTATAATAGGACAAAGTTGAATTACGAAAGTCTTGGCCGGTTTAGGAGCTAGCATAAGCCTTATGCCATACTCGATGTTTCTACGACTTAGCCTAGGTGATTTAAAACCCATAAGGATGTGTATCGAAATTGCAAATAAAACCACTCAGTTTCCAAAAGGAATTGCAGAGAATGTCATGGTGAAAATTAACAAATTCATCTTTCTTGTCGACTTTGTAATACTTGATATGGAAGAGGACATTCAATTTCCCATTATTTTGGGAAGACCATTTCTGGCCACTACACATGCCATGATTTAAGTTTTTAACAAAAAGATATCCTTCGAGGTGGGGGATGAGACCATCACCTTCGACCTAGAAAAATCTATGAGATTCCCCCTTCAGATGAGGACACCTGCCATTTTGCGGACATAATTGACCTTTTCATCCTTGAAAATATTAAAGAAATTCTTCCTCCAAACCACGCTAATTTGATTGAACCCATTCTTGACCATTTGCCTATGATATATGAAGACTGTATTAACCCTACTCTATTCGCTGCAAATACCAACGATGAAGAAAAACCTACCCCAAAACTCAAGGAACTCCCTTCCCACTTGGAATATGCTTTTTTTTGACAATAATCATGAATTACTTATCATCATCTTTTCATTATTGTCTGACCAGGAAAAAAAATCACTATTGGAGGTCCTTACCAAACATAAGAAAGCCCTGGCATGGAAAATCTCTGATATTAAAGGAATTAACCCCTTTCTGTACTCCTAAAATTTTGATGGAAGAAAAATCCAAACCTACCGCATAATCTCAATGTAGATTAAATGATAAAGTCCAAGACATCGTAAAAACTGAAATTGTAAAACTTCTTGATGCAAGATTAATTTTTGCCCTTTCTGATAGTCCTTGGGTAAGCCCAATTCATGTAGTTCTTAAGAAGGGAGGAATCACTGTAATTGCCAACAAAGACAATGAACTTATTCTAACACGAACAGTCACAGGATGGAGGGTATGTATTGATTACAGAAAACTTAACGATGCAACAAGAAAAGACCATTTTCCCTTACCCTTCATTGATTAAATGTTAGAGCGACTATCAGGAAACGAATACTATTGTTTTCTAGATGGATTATCTGGATATTTCCAAATTCCTTTAGCACCAGAAGACTAGGAAAAGACCACCTTTACTTGTCCCTATGGCACCTTTGCCTACAAACGAATGCCTTTCAGGTTATGTAACGCTCCTGCCATATTTTAGCGATGCATGATAGCAATCTTCCATGACATGTATAAAGATTTTATGGAAGTATTCATGGATGACTTCTCTGTATTCGAAAATTCTTTCAGAACTTGTCTTAGTAATTGATCAAGAATGTTAGCCAGATGTGAAGAACCAAACCTGGCTCTCAATTGGGAAAAATACCATTTTACGGTCAAAGAAGGAATCATTTTAGGACATAAAATATCAAAAGCATGAATTGAATTTGATAAAGCTAAAGTTGATGTGAGCGCTAGTTTACCTTACCCAACCAACGTCAAAGGAATACAAAGCTTCTTAGGGCATGCTGGGTTCTATAGAAGATTCATTAAGGATTTTTCTAAAATAGCCCTACCTATGACTCAGTTGTTAATAAAAGACGCCAAATTTGATTTCTCAGACGAATGCATAAAATCATTTAACATACTTTGGGATAAACTTATCACCGCTCCTATGATCATTGCCCCTAATTGGGATATAGATTTTGAGTTAATGTGTGACGCCAATGACTATGCTGTTGGAGCTGTTTTGGGACAACGGATTGAGATAAAATTCCGCCCAATTTATTATGCAAGCAAAACTATGAACAATGCTCAAGAACATTATACCACTACTGAAAAGGAACTGTTAGCAGTAGTATACGCATTCGACAAATTTAGGTCCTATTTAATAATGTCTAAAATGGTGGTCTACACTGATCATTAAGCCCTCAAGTATCTCTTCAGCAAGCAAGACGCTAAACCTAGACTGATAAGGTGGGTTTTACTTCTGCAGGAATTCACTATTGAAATAAAGGATAAAAATAGATCTGAAAACCTAGCTGCTGACCATATCTCTAGACTTGAAAACCCAGGGTTGGAAGAATTAAATGAAGATACAATACAAGATAATTTTCCTGACGAACACCTCATGGTCATTAAACTAAAGGATACTGAAACCGACCCGTGGTACGCAGATTATGCAAATTTCCTCGTCTCTAAGATCGTTCCTCAACATCTAACTTATTATTTAAGAAAAGAAAATTTTGAACGAAGTACGAAAATACATATGGGACGACCCATACCTCTTCAAATCATGTCCTGATGCTATTATAAGAAGGTGTGTTTTCGGTAAAGAATTACACAAAATCCTAGAACATTTCCACAAGGGACCTACATGAGGTCATTACGGGGTAGATATTACCGCACAAAAGATTTTCGTGTCTGGATTCTATTGGCAAACAATTTTTAAGAATGCGACAAAATATATTCATGGATGTGATGCTTGTCAATGGGCAAGAAATATTTCCTCACGAAACCAAATGCCCTTAACCAACATTCTTGTCAGTGAAGTCTTTGACATTTGGGGATGGGTCGAGCCGAAGCCCTACCTTCTAATGTGCACGTGTCGTGGTGAAATTCCTAAAAAAATTATTTTCCAGATTTGGAGTTCCAAAGGCTCTAATTAGCGACCGTTGAATGCATTTTTGCAACTCCCTTCTCGAAAAAACACTTAGGAAATATAGAGTGACACATAGACTTGCTACTCCGTATCATCCCCAAACTAGTGGACAAATGGAGAATACTAATAGAGCCATTAAGCCAATCCTGGAAAGAACGGTTAACGGAAACAGAAAAGAATGGACAGATAAACTGGATGATGCACTATGGGCATTCAGGACAGCTTAGAAAACACCTATCGGTAGTACACCATTCAAGATTGTTTACGGAAAGGCATGCCATTTACCAATCGAACTTGAACACAAAGCATATTGGGCCCTAAAAACGTAAATTTTGATTTGGATGCTGCAGGAAAACATAGATTCCTTCAATTAAATCAACTTGATGAATTTCGAACTGATGCATATGAGTATTCACGGGCATATAAAGAAAGGACTAAACGTTGGCACGATTCTAAAATTATAGATAAGAAGTTTCAAGAAGGGGAAGAGGTATTAGTCTTAAATTCAAGATTAAAACTTTTTCTGGGGAAACTTAGAACCAGATGGTATGGACCATATACGGTAAGCAAGGTTTATCCGTATGGAACGGTTGAAGTATTAGGGAAAAATAGAGTTCGGTTTAAGGTAAATGGACACAGATTAAAGAAGTAATGTGGACACGAGATAGACGAGATTAACGAAACAATATACTTTGTTAAAACGTAGAATAGTCATGAGTCTAAAGATTTGTTAATAAACAAAAGTGCTTGTTGGGAGACAACCCATCTTTTATTTGATGAAATTTCTTTTTTGCATTAGTTGCTTTACATGTTTATTTCTTTGTTTTGCAGAATCCAAAAGATAGGAGGCAATTATTGAGACCGGCTCGACTCATAATCATGTGGTAACCTTGCTGAATCTGCAGCAGTTACGGCGTAACGAATTTAGTTTACGCCGTAACCATTATAGTTACGCCGTAACACCTTAAAACTTAAAAAAATTTACCACTTGATTACGACGTAACTTATAACACCCCCATTTTGATAAATATAGCAGCGGAAGTTAATCTGGGGTATTACTTCATGAATCATAGACACAATCATAGAAAACGACTCAAAATAAATGTTTTTAAAAGATACATTATCATTCATTTAAAATCAGAGTTTTACAAAAGCAGGTCCCAAAATCTAGAAACATAAAATGTGAATGATGACAAGTTTTAGCCATCTTCAAGTCCATGCCACTCCATGCCATAAGTTGCTCAATTACCTGGGATAAACATGCATAAAAAGGGTCAACACAAAGGTTGAGTGAAATTCATAGGTTTGAAATATAATAGTTGAATACAAGTTATCATAATGGAAATATTCGCATTGCAGGGACAATTTATCATGGAGAACATTATTATTGCATCTAAGCTCATGGCACACAAACTGACTCATGTATATATATACCCAAATTGATGTGATATATATATATATATATATATATATATATAGATAATGGCCCCCGGTGTAGGTAATTGCCATATACCTATGAAATTCAAATATAGTGTGTTTGGTTACCTATCCGGCTAACACAAACAGGATTCGTCAATCCCGATAGATCTATCTACAATATTCGCGTTCACTCGTAAGTGATTAATGGTCCATGATACTAGGGTCTTTTGGCATTGGAAGCTACTTAGGCAATAATATATCTGGATAGCATACATATCTGGATAGCATACATTTAGAAAACACTTGTATTCATGGTTTAAGCATGTATCCCCCTCACAGGTTTATGAAATATAAGAGATTAAAAGTGAGGCTATTACCTCACCTGATAGGTAGTTGTAATAAATATTCCAAAATAAAAGCTGACGACCTTATCACAATCTTAACAAGGAAGGTTGATATAGCAAAATGATAGTAAACAGCCACGTCACGCAACCTGAGATAATATGTTAAGTCTTAGGAAGATTGTAATCTAGAACTTTGGTTTTAATAGTTTAATATTGTTATGAGTTTGATTGGAGAGTTTGGAATTATAGTATCATCGTTTGGGCCATCATAATTCAAAGGTCATTCAGTAAACGTTTGAGGAGCTAGGGCACTTTAAATCATAAACCCAACAACTCAGTCAGAACGTAATACCAAGATGAAACCCCTTAATATGAAGCTCCTTAGTATTGTGATACGATATAGATTCAGAACAGGATTTTTAAAAGTACATCGATGATGAATGATATAATGGTTATAACATAATCGGTTTTAAGCGTTTTGCTCAATAACTGGAAATGATAAGCACGTCAAGTGTTTATTAAAGTTATGTCTTGTAAGGTTTTGAATACATTTTTATACTTTTTCAAATGTTACATTTTAGACCCTTAAGAATGAAAAATGGCAAAATATACCCTTGGAGTTTTCACTTTTACAAGTTTGGTCCTTCTAGTTTAAAAGATGTACAAAGTAAACATTGTACTTTGGAAAGTGACATAATAGACCCCTATAGTTATACTTTTTTAAAATGACATTTTCAGTCCCTTTAGTTATAAGTTTCAGAAAGTTACGATATATACCCCTTGCATGGATAATATTTACAAAACAAGTTCGAATTGTCATGCAAGCTTATTTTAACATTCCAAAAGATATTTGCAGGTTATAGCTTATTAATATAAGCTTAAATATGAAGGTTTAACTAAACGAAAGTTCAGATTAACGATTCGTTAAGCTAGAAATCAAAACGGGTCATTTTAGGCTTTCAAAATTAAAACGCGTAGTTTTTTAATCCAAATTCTTTCAATAAACAATAAAGTGGTTATATTAACATTAATTAAGCATGTTAGGATAGATTATAACAACATTTAGCCATTATAACTTTTGGATTTATGAAAAACACAAAATTAGGGTTTCGGGTGTTCGGTTTTGGATCAAAATGGAAAATGAGCATGAATTGAGTTATAAAACTTTAACAAGAATTTATGTATGATTATATGAACATAATAAGGGTGTAGGAACAGAAGTGGAACCTTTAGAACCTAGGTTTGAGCTTATAGCTTGAAAATGGGTCGAAATCGGGACTTTTAGCTTCGTACGCCTAGAATAACGACTCAGGGGCTTCTTTTCTTGATTTCTTTTACTTCACTTCTATTCTTGAGACTTCTTAGGACCTTTTTGGAACTTATTTGAGTAAAGGATTCCTGCTATGATAGGTTATAGAGGAGGAAGTGGGGGACGAGTTAGAATGAGGGGTGTTGAGCTCTATTTATAGCCTAAATGAGTCTTGGTGGCCAAGGTGAAGGGCTGAGGTAGCATGGTTCTGATATAGCTGTATTGGAGGGTCTAGGGAGGTGATATGGAGGTCTATGGTGGTAGAATAGGTGATGTTGAGGTGATTTGTGGTGGAGTTTGGCCACGATATACGTTAGGGACCAAGGTGATGATGTGGTCTCTTTTCTAGCCAAGAAATGGTAAAGATATTTGTTGGAGCTGCTTGTAAGCTGCTTTAGGGATGGAGGAGCTTCTCATTGAGGTGCTTGGTTGCAAATGGATTAGTCAAAATGGGTAGAAATGCAAAAACATGGTCGCGGGTCTCTTTAGGGCTCAAATTGAGTTTTCTAGCTTAGAATTTGAGTACATTTGTGTTATAAGCATGCATTAATGATCACAAGACTTATATTAAGAGTTATTAGCAAGATTTTATAGGTGGTTCGGGTTTAAAATGGGTGAAAACGAGTAAACGGGTTGAATGTTCATATTAGGGCATGGTTAGGGTTTCTTGGATTTAATTCGTATACATTTGAAGTAAAATGATGAAATGATGATAGAATATGATTGATAATGTTGTAAATTAAGTTATTACAATTTATTTGAGTGTTGGTTTAGGTTAATGATGGATAAAAATCAAGAAATGGGTCATGGTTTAGTATTTTGCTCGGGTTAGGGTTTCTGGATTTTGAGTGTAAAAATATGTATGAGAGCTTATGAATAGAATAATTAGGGTTTACACATTGTATATTGAGTTTAGTAGCTTGTACAAAAGTGGTGGTGAAGAAACTAGAATGAAAACAAAGGTAAAATGGCTATTTTGGAGATCATACTTAGTGACTTATATATTGTACTTTTAAAGACTTGTACCTTATTTTGGAGGGAAAGTACATTCAAATGAGATGTTATATGAGCTTTTATCACTTGTACATATGCCTTAGCAGCTTGTACATTTACTTTAGATATTAACTTTTCATGGAATTAGGGTTTAGAGGCATATGATAATGGTTTAAAGCCCGTCTTTGATATAACTTTGCAAATGGTACATTATATGAGTAATGTACTTTGTAAAAATGATATTATGATATTGACTTGACATGTTATGATGTTTGCTTGACATATATGTAGATAGGATTGACATAGGTAGGTTGCGTGAGCTCGCATACTTTAGAAATGTAAACTATGATACGTAATGGAATAGAAACAAAATTTTATTACCGTGAAAAGTAGTACTTAATATAATACATAGAGATTACATGAAGGAAATACTAGAAAATTACGGGTTGTTATATAACTACTAAGGTTATGCCGTAAACTCCTTTTGTGATCACAGGGGATAAATATCTTGCGGGAAGACGGAAATATTCTAAAAAGAATTCCGCCAAATTTTAAATCTTGAAGCAATGCTCAGGGAGTTTCTTGTCTTAATTCTACTCTTTCCTTTTTATTTCATTTCCTTAATGTACAATAGGGACATTGTACAAATCAAGTGGGGGGGGGGGGGGGGGGGGGGCGATGGGTGATAGAATTAATACTTGACGTATTTTGCCTTCGATTTTCTAATTTTCTTTGAAAATTATGCCAATTTTAAAATATTTGACAAATTTTTCTTAAATAACTAGAATTAATCTTTGCCGAATGCACATTACCCTTTATAATACTTGGTGAGATTTAAGCCTAATATTCCGTTTCCATCATATTACTCAAAAATCTACCAAAATATTGAGTGTGCCGGTAGTATTATAGACTTTAGAACTTGGCCTGTACATCATTTCGAGACCTAATTGATTAGCAGGAATAGATAGTTCGAGAAGGCAACACTTAGAAAATCACCTAAATTGCCTATATGTGTGTGTTTATCTACTTGTTACACTGACTTGTTGACCTCCCGTGATAAACCCTTTTGTTGCACTTATTATTATTGCAAGATACCCCTAGATCACCCTTGTTAAACCAATCTATGTCTTCACCCAGTGTTATATGTTCCGTTACACCATTTTGCCTTAACCTACCCTGTAGTCTATAATTATCTTTGTGTTGAAATTTTTGGCTACTTAAGTCTATGGTTCAGGGGAATAGGAATGAAAATTTTATGCATTCGTGGAAGACCAATGAGTTCTGATCTATAAAGACCCCCTATATCACCACTTTTGACGTTGTTTATCTCAAGTGAGGGGGGGGGGTGTACGTATAATATCAGATGTTACAGGGGCAATAATTAAATATATAAACTCCTATAGCATTTGCATATTTATCATGAAGAAAATAAAAAAAAGAGGGTGCAACAAAAAGCCACCTATGTACTAAAAAAATGTAAAGATGGTGCAAAATAAAAAAAATATAAAAATGGAGCTAGTAGCCCATTATTACACCAAGTCATACCGATACTTATAAAGAATGGAGCTAGTAGCCCATTATTGAAGATCAGATTTTCAGACTTAGACTCTTGGACCTATGGATGGACAGTAGCTAGTTATGACAACCTTAGATTACTTTAGACTATTTGTTTTGTGTTTTTATTAACAACCATTAAATGTGTATCCCATGTTTATCCTAAAACCTTTATCACCCTTTAAAACCATATTACCCTTGTTGCCTTCGAGAATTATTTAGACCCTAATTCTAACTGGTGCAGATTTATGTATATTGAGTGTAGTAGCTTGTACAAAAGTGGTGGTGAAGAAACTAGAATGAAAACGAGGTAAAACGGCTATCTTTTGGAGATCAGCGGAGTGACACTGTATATTGTACTTTTAAGACCTATGTACCTTAATTTAGAGGAAGTACATTCAAATGAGATGTTATATGAAGCTTTGATCACTTGTTACATGTGCCTTAGCGCTTGGTACATTTACTTTAGATATTAACCTTTCATGGAATTAGGGTTTTAGAGGCATATGATAACGGTTTATTAACGCGTGCCGTCTTTGATATAACTTTTGCAAAAGGTACATTATATGAGTAATGTACTTTGTAAAAATGATATTATGATATTGACTTGACATGTTATGATGTTTGCTTGACATATATGTAGATAGGATTGACATAGGTAGGTTGCGTAAGCTCGCATACTTTAGAAATGTAAACTATGATACGTAATGGAATAGAAACAAAATTTTATTACCGTGAAAAGTAGTACTTAATATAATACATAGAGATTACATTAGGAAATACTAGAAAATTACGGGTTGTTATATAACTACTAAGGTTATGCGTAAAACTCCCGTTTGATTGATCACAGGGATAAATATCCTTACGGAAGACGAAAAATTCTAAAAAAGATTTCCGCCAAATTTTAAATCTCGAAGCAATGCTCAGGGAGTTTCTTGTCTTAATTCTACTCTTTCCTTTTTTATTTCATTTCCTTAATGTACAATAGGGACATTGTACAATCATAGGTGGGGGGGGGGGGGGGGCGCCGATGGAGTAGAATTATACTTTTGACGTATTTTTGCCCTTCGATTTTCAATTTTATTCTTTGAAAATTATGCCATTTTTAAAATATTTGACAAATTTTCTTAAAGATCACTAGAATCTAATCGTTGCCAGAATGCAACATTACCCTTTTATAATACTTGGGAGATTTAATCTAATATTCCGTTCCAATCATATTTCCTCAAAAATCTACCAAAATATTGAGTGTGCCGTAGTAATTAATCGACGTTTAGAACTTGGCCTGTACCTCAAGTTCGAGACCTAATTGATTAGCAGGAATAGATAGTTCGAGAAGGCAACACTTAGAAAATCACCTAAATTGCCTATATGTGTGTGTTTATCTACTTGTTACACTGACTTGTTGACCTCCCGTGATAAACCCTTTTGTTGCACTTATTATTATTGCAAGATACCCCTAGATCACCCTTGTTAAACCAATCTATGTCTTCACCCAGTGTTATATGTTCCGTTACACCATTTTGCCTTAACCTACCCTGTAGTCTATAATTATCTTTGTGTTGAAATTTTTGGCTACTTAAGTCTATGGTTCAGGGGAATAGGAATGAAAATTTTATGCATTCGTGGAAGACCAATGAGTTCTGATCTATAAAGACCCCCTATATCACCACTTTTGACGTTGTTTATCTCAAGTGAGGGGGGGGGGGTGTACGTATAATAATCAATGTTAGCAGGGGCAATAATTAATTTATAAACCTCTATACATTTGGCATATTTTATCAATGAAGAAAATAAAAAAAAGAGGGTGCAACAAAAAGCCACCTATGTACTAAAAAAATGTAAAGATGGTGCAAAATAAAAAAAATATAAAAATGGAGCTAGTAGCCCATTATTGCACCAAGACATCTTAATAATTATGAAGAATGGAGCTAGTAGCCCATTATTACACCAAGTCATTCTGATACTTATAAAATATGGAGCTAGTAGCCCATTATTGAAGATCAGATTTTCAGACTTAGACTCTTGGACCTATGGATGGACAGTAGCTAGTTATGACAACCTTAGATTACTTTAGACTATTTGTTTTGTGTTTTTATATTAACAACCATTAAATGTGTATCCCATGTCTATCCTAACCCCTTTATCACCCTTTAAAACCATATTACCCTTGTTGCCTTCGAGAATTATTTAGACCCTAATTCTAACTGGTGCAGATTTATGTACTTTCTAAGCTTATGATAGAATACATGCTATGACTTTGCAATTGAGCGATCACCTCGAAAATGAAACACTTAGACTAGAGGAGAGTTAAGTGACTTTTTATCCCCTTTTCGTGAGGTGTTCGACTTTGATGTTTTCTAGCTTAAGAGTTTTATAGATTTATTTCTTGAAGTTATTCTCGAGAAATCTTTTTATGAAATGTTTTAATAGGTTCTACTTGAGGGCAAGCAGAAGTCAAGTGGGGGGATATTTGATAACATAAAATATTTACTACTTTTTAGTGGCAAAATACCCCTTAATTTACCTGCAAATGTTTCACTAATACTCAAAAATGAGATATTTTCTATAATTTTGTATTTTTAGGTGAAATGTAGGAAAGTGACAAGAAACAAGGAAAAAAGGACTCAAAGTGTAAATATTTGAAGAATGTTACAACGCAACACAAAATATGGTTAAGCCGTAACATATATTAAGCAAGTACGAAGATTAACGACAACGTTACGACGTAACACCATATCTAGTTACGCCGTAAACAAGCATTTGGAAGGAAATCTTACCCAAGATAGAGTTACGGCGTAACACCCCTTATGGTTACGCCGTAACCATGAAGATCCACAAATATGGAATGAAGATCACGTACATATGGAAATTATTTGAAGGTTACGGCGTAACACAATATTTGGTAACGCCATAACAACCGCTTATTTATGTAATGCCATGTAAGAAGGTTACGACATAACACCTTTATTAGTTACGTCGCAACAGGTTTGATACCTATAAATAAAGGCCTCATTCAAGCTATTCTGACATCACTTCTTCCACAGCCAATTGGAGAGCGACAAAAGCTTCTAACCTTAGAAGAATTCCACTTGGAGTCCAAGAGAGATCACACTTTACATACTTTTTGTATTTAATCATTCAAATACGAATACTGTAAGAATTATGAGCATTCAATCTATAATTGCTTCTTTTTCTTCCTGTGTTTCCGTTACCATGAGCGACTAATATCTTAAAGTGCTGGCCTAGTTATGTAGTTACTATTGTTATGATGTTTGTTTTCTTTTAGATTATGGTTTCGTTAGATATTCCTTGACTATCGTGTAACCCTGGGTTTTGGTAGTATCGGTGGTTTGGACCTTGCTTGCCCCATTATTAGATTATGATGTCAATATGGGATCCATAGGGTACTAGGGGCGGATCTATGACTCCATCTCTAGTGTAGGAACTAACCGGAACTCTTTCAGAGAGAGTTAATAATCTGTATTGGTTATTAGATAGTTTTGGGAATACTTGGGATTAATCACTGCAACCTGGATATCCTACCTCCTATACGATTTGGAGTGAGTCAGAATCGCGGGAAGTATAGGATAGACTATATATGCCTATTCAAGTTTATCGACCTTAGAAACCACTAATGAAACCATAGTTTAACATTGTACAGGAAAACGTTTTCATAACAGTAGTAATGAAGTAACTAGGTTAGCACGTTTTCTCTCCTGATATCTCCAACTCTTTTAATTTTTAGTATTTAATTTTATTGTTATTTTAAATTCATTTCAATTCAAATCAAAAAACATTTTCTAAACGTGACATTTCAAATTAAAACTAATTAAAACTTAGCTCTTGGGACGACCTCGGATTTACCATTCTATACTACCCACGATCGGGTTCTCTACCCGTTAGTGCGCTGTCAGGTAGATCGAGTTTTATAAATTTAAAACTTGGTAAAAATATATTTTAAAATAAAATACGCATCACTTATCAACTTCGATAGCAATGATGAAGATGATGAACCTACACCTCAGCCTAAAACTCAAAAATCGAAACCAGTCAAAGAAACACCGATACCCAAACCATATAAACCAAAAATCCCATATCCTCAATGCCTCAGAAAAGAGAAAATGGAAGCTCAATATAGAAAATTCCTTGACATGATTCTAGCCGTTTGAATCAACGTACCTCTTGTTGATGTTTTAGCCGGAATGCCCAACTATGGCAAATTTCTCAAGGAACTCGTGAATAACAAACACAAAATAAACAAATTTTAGCCGCTTTCCTAAGCGATGAAAGTTCCGCCATACTTCAAAATAAAGTTCCACTAAAACTTGGAGACCCTGGAAGTTTTCTCATTCCATGTAACTTCAAAAAAGCTTTCTCATGTAATGCTCTAGCCGACCTTGGTGCTAGTATCAATCTCATGCCATATTCCTTATACACGAAGTTATCTCTCGAAACTCTTAAACCTACTAAAATGAGCGTACGATTAGCCGACCGATCGTTCTAATATCTTGTTGGAATAGCAGAAAATATGCTCATTAGAGTTGCTAAATTCACCTTCCTTTCTGATTTTGTTATTCTCAAAATGGAAGAAGACAGTAAAGTTCCCCTTATCTTAGAAAGACCTTTTCTTCACACTGCCGATGCAGTAATCCGAGTTAAATAGAAGCAACTCAATCTCGGAGGTGGAACTGAACGAATGATCTTTCACATCGATTCTGCAATGAAACATTCCTACTCAAATGATGATACATGTTTTAGTATTAATGTCATCGACGAAATCTTAGAAGAAGATTTCGATGCTCTTCTCGATGAAGGTAGTAAAATCCTCCATTCCATCAAAGGAACCATCCTCGAAGAAAACTTTTTGCTGAATTAGATGAATTCATGGCAATAACCCCCGATGAAAACTCTAAATCTAAATCTGACACCGAAGAACAACCATTTGAAAAAATCATCTTTAACATCGATTATAAGATCAAGACATCTCTTGAAGAACCTCCTACAGATCTTAAACTCAAACCTCTTCATGATAACTTGGAATATGCATTCTTGGAAGAACCCTCTTTTCTTCTGGTAATCATATCATCTTAGCTTTCTAAAGGAAACAAAAACAAACTCATATTTGTTCTTAAAAGACACAAGCTGATAGCCCTTGGGTAAGCCCCATTCACTGTGTACCGAAGAAAGGTGGTATCACAGTTGTTACCAACGAAAAAGATGAACTAGTTCCAACAAGAACTGTTACAGGTTGGCGAGTATGCATTGATTATCGTAAACTCAATGAAGAAACCGCGAAGGACGACTTCCCTTTGCCATTCATGAACCAAATGTTAGAAAGACTCGTAGAAAATAAATACTTATATTTCCTTAATGGTTTTTCTAGATATTTTCAAATACCAATCGATCCTATGGACCAAGAAAAAACAACGTTTATATGTCCTTTTGATTCATACGCTTATAGAAGAATGCCTTTCGGTTTATGTAATTCTCCAACTACTTTCCAAAGGTGCATGCTAGCTATATTTCTTAACATGATCGAAGAACCGTCGAAGTATTCATGGACGATTTCTTCATCTTTGGAAACTCTTTTGATAACTATCTAAACAATCTCGATAAAATGCTTCAACGTTGCAAAGATGCACATCTTGTCCTTAACTGGGAAAAATGTCACTTCATGGTAAAAGAAGGAATTGTGCTTGGACACAAGGTGTTCGAAGCAGACCTCGAAGTAGAAAAACAAATATCGATGTAATATCCAAACATCTACCCCCCACTACTATCAAATGTATTAGAAGTTTTCTAGGACATGCCGATTTCTACCGAAGATTTATTAAAGATTTCTCAAAAATTGCTCATCCTCTCACCAAGTTTCTTGAAAAAGATACTCCATTCGCATTCAATGATAAATGTCACAACGTATTCAAAGTGTTAAAAGAAAAGCTCACATGTGCTCCTGTGATCGTAAGCCTAAACTGGAATCTTCCTTTCAAACTCACGTGTGATGCAAGTGATTTCGCAGTTGGAGCAATCTTAGGTTAAAAAGATGGTAAAAACTTTCACCCAATCTACTTTGCAAGCAAAACTCTGAATGCAGCTCAGCAGAACTATACAATCACTAAAAAAGAACTTATGCCTGTAGTTTTGCATTTGACAAATTCTGATCCCATCTGGTATTATCAAAGATGATCGTGCACATTGATCACTCAGCTCTCAGGCACCTATTCAAGAAACAAGATGCTAAGCCATGCCTTATCCGTTGGATACTGCTCTTATAAGAATTTGATATTGAAATTAAGGACAGAAAAAGGTACAAAAAATGTTACCATCGACCACTTATCTCGGATTGAAAAAGATGAAACAAGTGATGACAGTGAAGTCGACGATAATTTTCTTGGAGAAATCCTCATGGAAATAAACACTAGAGATGAACCATGGTTCACAGACTTTGTAAACTATTTAGTAAGTGATATAATACCTAAAGGAATTACGTACCAACAAAAGAACAAATTTTTCTCTGACCTCAAACACTACTTTTAAGAGGAACCCTACCTCTTCAAAGTATGATCTGAAGGTATAATTAGACGTTGTATCTTTGGACCAGAAACCCGAACCATTTTAGATCAATGTCACCACGGACCCACCAGTGGACATTATGGACTAAACACAACCGCTAAAAAAGTCTTAGACTCAGGTTTTTACTGGCCAACCATCATCAAAGAAGCTCATACTCAAGTTTTCCTTTGCGAAGCATGTCAAAAGATAAGAAATATTTCAAAACGTGATGAGATGCCCTTAAACAACATTCAAGTATGCAAAATTTAGAACATACGGGGTATCAATTTCATGGGACTCTTTCCGAAATCATACAAATTTGAATACATATTATTCGCTGTCGACTATGTATCTAAGTGGGCCGAAGTACAATCTCTATCAACAAACGATGCCAGAGTTGTTATTACTTTTCTGAAGAAACTATTCTGTCATTTTGGAATGCCCAAAGCTTTCATAAGCGACTGAGGAACTCATTTATGCAACAAGATAATAGAAAAAACCATGAAAAGATATGAAGTTAACCACCGATTCTCTATATCGTACCACCCTCAAACAAGTGGTCAAGTTGAAAACACGAACTGAGCCCTTAAAAGAATTCTTGAAAAAAATTATAAAAGATAATCCTGCTATCTGGTCAAGAAAACTTGATGATGCTTTGTGGGCTTTTCATACTGCTTACAAAACACCAACCAGAACAACACCATACAAGCTTGTATACGGGAAGAACTGCCACCTACCATTTAAAATTGAACACCGTGCATACTGGGCCTTGAAAAACTGTAACCCAAACCTCATCGCTGCTGGTGAGAAAAGAATGTTTCAACTGCACGAGTTAGACGAACTCAAACATCAAGCATATGAAAAGTCTCGTCTATATAAAGCAAGAACTAAAGTCTAGCATGACAGGAAATTTAAATTGAGAAAAGAGTTCAAACATGGAAACAAAGTGTTGCTCTTTCATTCAAATATAAATTCAAACAGTCGAGGATTAAATCTCGCTGGCTAGGACCATATGTAGTAAAACATCAGTATCCATCCGGATATATTGAACTATATGGAAAAGATGGAAAAACATTTATTGTTAACGGCCATCGACTGAAGCTATATCATGAAGAAGAAGATTATAATGACCAAAGGGAAGCAGTCACTCCCTTCTTTTTTGAAAGAACGAACTCTAGAAGCAGGAGTTTAGCTAACGACTCTCTTAAAAATTAAGCACTTCCCGGGAGACAACCCGTGCTTTAATTTAAGTGTGGAGGAGTCCTTCCTCCACTCATCTCCTTTATGTTTCATTTTTCCAAAAAAACCCAAAGAAATAGTTTCTTTTTGTATGCTTTTGTTTTTTACTTTTGTAGGTAATATAGCTTAAACCCTGGAAAATTATGGCGTGTGCTCAAGGATAGCTCTTTTGCAGCTACGTTTCTATATGCCCCGGGAAGTATCGTTTTCCCTTAATTTTCTAGTTTATCGGTTATCACATTAAGGGCAATGTTCAACTTAAGTGTGGAGGAAAGTCAAATAGGAAAAATTAATCATATATCTCCATGTTTTCCCTGTAAAAAATTATTATTTTCAACTGATATTTTATAAAAATCTTTAAAAATTAATATATAATTGCTTTTCTCTTAAATATAAAATATGCACTCAGTAAGGCAAATCCAACCAGATAGACACTATAACTAGCACAAAACCAGTCCACTAAATTGTGATAATTTAAAGCCTTAAAAGAATCCGGGTATCCACCTTTGGTACCTAAGATAATTGATGCCTTTAGCTTGTTCGAGTTAAGGTTTGAATGCAATTGCAAATGTAACATCCGTCATTACGGTTGTGTATTCATAATTTGTCGCCTTTTCTGGAACAATGGTATTGGTTGAAAATTATATTTGAGTGAGCCGATAATTTAGTAGCTCTAGAACTTGTGCTTGATCATCATTCACTAGACCGCAGTGAGATTAATTTATAGACAAAATCATATGTTATGAGGTGAAATAAAACCCGTCAACTCCTGTATCTGCAGCACTCCCTTTTTAGTGCTATTCCACTAAAGAAATCAAGTTAAAAGAAAGAAGTTCTGTGCCAAGCCTTAGTTATCACAATGGTATAAAAAAGAGAGGAAGAAATAAAAGTTTCAAGTTTAAAGGCTTAAGTTTCAGCATAAGAGATCAGTATATGTTGTTCGCCCTCATCAGTATCAAGTTTTGCTCCATTGAGATTTTGTTTGGTGCTCACGCCTCATCGGTAATATTTATGTATCATGCACAAGCCTATGGTAGCTGTCTAGATTATGTATGTGCATTTGAGTGTCTTCACAATCATAAACCCTATCTGAGTGGCTTGAGTGAATTAAAAATCAAACACATTCCTTTGTGAGGTGCTTTGTTATGCGTCTATGCCTGAAAAGTTATCTAAACCAGTAAACACTTGTTAAATCTAAATATTCTCCACGTCACGATAAATGATCTTGTTTTTTCTCGCTTTAAACGGCTTGAGGGCAATCAACAGCTAAGTGTGGAGGGATTTTATAACTCCTTAATTATACATGTTTTTAACGGCGTTATTTATATATATTTTATGATTTCTTGTAAACTTTCGATACTTAATAGCATGAATTATGTTCAGGTTCGCTTGAAGTCATCCTGAGCTCAAAAGACACAAAGTTTAAGTGTTTATAGTCATTGGAAAGCAAGATAGAAGAAAAGAAAGGACCAAAGCTAAAAAAAGGCCAGAAGTACGCCGCACAAATCTTTTGTGCGCCACACTTCTTATCGAGTAAAAGAATTAAAGATAATTAAATGAAGTCTGCATTAACTTACCAAGTACGCCGCACAACTCCAAGAGTGCGCCGCACATACAAGCAGCATTAATGAATTTTCCCATCGACTTAACCAAAGCATGCCGCACAAATATCTTTGTGCGTCGCACTTCGACCCCCAATCAGCCAATAAATAGAGCCGAATTTCACATACTTTTTCATATCTCAAACTCTCCTCTATCACACAAACAAGTCTTGACAACATATTAAGGATCAAAGCATGAAGAACAAAGAAGAACATCATAATATTTAGTAGAATATAGGTTGTACTACGATTCTATACTTGTTACGGATTGAATTTTGATCCATATTCTTACCCGAACATAGTATGTTTCTTGTTTATCTACTTGATTTTGTTATGAACTTCATAGCTATGAGAGGCTAAATCTCTCATGACTACTTGGTGAAGATAATATAATGAATAAGCGTTTGGTATAATTAAGATGTTGTTAATCTTAAGCTTATGTTAAAATCCTATCATGTCCAATCTTATAAACTTTGATTATCAACTTTGATTATATACTCACACCGATATAGGTCAAAAGACCCATTGTGAAATATATAGTTTTAAAGATTTGTCTATGATCTCTATCGTTTGTGACGAGAAATCCACCTACATTATTTGATAAACAAAATAGATTTGATATAATAGTAACTGGATTATTTGAGTGACACATTTGATCGAGTTAATTAAATATAATTCTTAAGTTAAAAAGGTTAATTTGTGAAAATGTTTTCTGACGAGAAAACCCTTTATATAAGTTAAAGTCCTAAGTTTGAGATCGTAACTATCACCATTGCTTATCAGTTATATGAAATTATCCGAGTAGTCATCTTTCTCATTATTGAATTCAGTTCAGTTTACTTTAAGTCTGTTAAAGTTTATTTTTCATCTGATTATTTGAACACTACGCAAATCCCTGTAAACGACCTGGTATTAACTAAAAAGATTATACTACATACGTGGGTTATACTTTTACCCGTGTGTTTTCATATAATAAATCGGTATTTTATGTCTTATAAATTTAAAGCTTTTGAAACACATCAAAGACCATTGCCGGACTTTAACGAATATGCCATATCCACATCAACGATACGCCGTATATAATACTTTGGTCAACGAAGAAGAACCTACTAGTTTTACCTCAACACGTCGTATTTATCAAGGAAGATACGACGTATCCATGCCTGCACTTCACTAGATTCCATAAAGGATTCAAGTCCAATATGTCGTATCCAGGAACTTCTATACGCCGTATCAAGATAAAAGTATTCTAAGATTCTAAAAGATATCGAATGTGGTCCTTACTCCAAGAAATCCCCAATACGCCGTATCCCACGTCGCTCGATATGGCGTATTAACCTGTTTCTAGACTCTATAAATACAAAATCCTAAACTCAGTTTTAGGTATGGAAGTGAAGCCCTAAATCACCAAGTCGACTAATAGACGAATAAAGGAGCATAGAAGGTCAAAAAAGAGCCTCAAGATCATAGGAAAACTCTTATAATATTTACACAACCAAATACGTGTTCGGTTTAGGTTTCTTTATTTTAATCGTTCATAAATGAAATCGTGTATATTTTTATATTGATTATCGACAGATACCTTTAGGTATCAGCCAAGTTTATGAAGATTTAATGTTTGGTTTGTTTATCTTGATTGTCTTAATTTATCGTTGATTGTTGATTATGTTTATCAATTTATACTTGTTTGCGTGCTTTTGTATGCGACCTATCATTTAACTGGGTCTAGTCCTACATATTTAATGCGTTGCAACTTCGGTGTTGTGTGGGTGTAGGCTAAGAGTCCAAGATAGCGCTCCATATCTGCAATTTATATATCTTGAATCATAGGATCACAAATAAATGACCTATCCTCACTTTTGGTTTAGTGAACAAGTTGACTAGTAGGTGTCCCTAGACAATTCAATAAATAACATTCTGATTCCATTGGTTTGGACTCGGACAGAGTGGACTACTAGTATATAAATTGCCGTTAAGAAGTAAGTGGGTAAAGTCTCAGTGGGCTAGGGTTTAGTAAGAGCACCATTATTTAAATCCTAATATAGATTATAATCAACAAAAGGTCGCTTTATGTGGATGTGTTTAATTGTGACCGGATTGGACGTATCTAGGTTTTAGGAAGAAGTCCCGCCTAAATCTAGGAATGATATATCACTTCGAGATAAGACTATCATTGCACTAATAAATAAACCTGTATTTTATCGGATTATTCATGGTTGATATGTTTTCCTTACATTAGTGTTTGACCGCTCCTCTATTGTTTGTTTATCATCTTGTGTGTGTTTATTGCTTTACTTATCATCAAAACCTTAGGTTAGATACCTAAAACTCGTGCCAGTCTCTCAGGCTAAAAACCCCTCGTCTGCATTAGTTTAGGATTAACCTAGGTTTAACATATTGATATGTGAGAAATCACATATCCTTTTATACCAAGAATGCCCTTAAATGATCAAAATGTCCAAAAATATGCTTGTATTTGTGTATTTTATTGTTTGTGAATGTGTAGGTACGAATATGCAAAAATTACAAGAAAACGGTCAAAACCGGGCAAACACGGAAACGGGAACGGATATAGTACACAAGAGCTGGGAGATTGCTATCAATGGTTAACAAAGTCAACCCTTAGTCAACCCTTGGTCAACCACTAAAAGACAAAACCCTTGGAAATACCCAAAATACCCTTAATGATAACACAAATTCACAAAAAGTCCCAAAAACCCTAACACTGTTAGTATTTTTATTATGAAGACTAACGGTCGTTAACTCTTTATAACAAAACTCTTAAAAGCCATTTACCCGAGCCCAAGTTACACACTGGCCCAATTGCTTTTTACCCGAGCCCAGGTCAACATCCTTCACCCTGGGTCAAACAACAAATAAGTAAAGAAAAGAAGGCGGGAAAGTTTGTTTTTACTATTCATCATCTCTTTCGTTTTACCTTGAATAAAAAATAAAGGGTAAATCCTAATTGACTACGTAGCTAAAAGATTCAAGTACTAAGCATTGAGTTGGCAGAACAAAACGTCATCAAGTGCTCTCATTGGCTAGAACTAACAAAGGGAATGACACATTGGAAGTAAACTAACACACAAAGAGCGGGATTTTACACTGAAAACAAGTTAAAAGAAGCACACTCACTCATAAAGAGTAGGATTGCCAGCTTGGCAATCCATGTGCCTCTTATTGATCTTACGACTAAAAATGAGAATCTAATGATTGAAGATATCCAATGGTCAAGATCAAAAGCTTAAAGGGAGCATGTAAGAAGTCTGGAAGCTTCTCTCCCAGCCTATAAATACAAGGCCTCATCACTCAATTAAATGGGGGATCTTCTTTTCCTTTTCAGTTTTTAGTAGCTTAATGTTTAGCTTATTTTCATGTAATTTTTAGCTTATGGTTTTTAACTAATTGTAATTTCCTTTTCAACACTTTGTACTCAATTCAGTTATTAATAAAAATTTGTTTTTCATTTAAACTCTTTTGTCAATTTTGATTTTACTTTTATGCAAAATAATGGTTGATTAAGCTCTATTACTATTTCATAAGCTCATACTGTTCATAAGCTGTTTAAAAGTTTTTTTATAAACTTGATCATCCCTTGGAATTGAATGGCTGCTGGATGATTAAGTTTGGTTATAGTGCCTGAAGGTCAAGTGTTAGGATAGAATAGGTAAACATTGTGGAAGCTTATCTAGCTTTTAGCTATAAGCTAAAGCTTCAGCTTAAGCTCTATTTTGAGCATTTGATCTGTGTTTAGCTGAGATCCAAGGTACAATTCAAATCTTCATTCTAAGAGTTTAATTTTCTGTTTTTCTTATTTAACTGCTTAACTTTGCTTAATAGTAGCTTATTAGTTCTTAATCCTGCTTAGTTATGCTTATAATAGTTGTCATATGTTTTTTGTGTTCATCTTATAGTTTAAATACTTAGTTTTCATTTATTTTCTATAAAACTGTCAAAAAACCAAAAATAAGTAGCATTAGCTTATTACTTATTATTCTAGCTTATTTGTTAGCTTAGATCTGCTTATTAAATTTGTTAGTTGCAAATTATATCTGGTATTAGAACTTTTTTTTTTTATTTTTTTTTAAAACAAATTAAATCTCAGTTTCATAGCTAAAGTAAGGGTTTGATGAATTTAGAGGGTGTTTGATAAACAGTTCTAACTTCAATTAGTACTGTTTAATGCCATTTAATCCTTTAGATTCATTTTAAATTACATAACTAGGTTTATGAGAATAGGACTTAGGATTCTAATTAGGTTATAATCAAGTAAGTTGGTAGTAGTTTAGAATCTGTTAGAATATAGTAAGTAGTTTAATCATTTTAAGCTTATTTGGTTTCTAGTTGTTATTATTGCCTTCTTTGCTCTTGTTTGAGTGTCTTAAAGTTGTTGAGACCAAGTTACTTAGCCTGCACTTGTGGTTTTGAGAGTTTTGGATAAAATAGTTGTCAAATGCATCAGATAATGAAAACAGAAAAAGGCCTTTTTCTATATGGCCTTTTTCAATCTAGATTTCAGAGGATAAATTTAGTTTTTAGGATTTGATTTTTGGTTTACAAGTAGTTTTTAGGTTAATGATCATAGTTTTTAGAAAATAGCTTACTTGTCTATCTATTTTAAGCTCAAAATCAGCATTTTGTCTTTTGTAAATCAAAAACATACTCAGCTCCTACTGAGTTAATAAGCAGTTTTAATCTAGAATTTTCATTGTTTCATTTAAATTTCAAAATGTTTTTCAATTATTGTTTTAAGTAGTATTTTAGGTACTCTTTTTAGTGTAATAAGCCAAAAGTCTATAAGGATCTTATAGCTTATTGAAAAATAAGCTTAAAAGTTGCCTTATGGACTGTTTGGGTTAATAGTTTTCACCAAGTGCTTATTTGAGATTAATAGCTTATAGCCATTAACTTTTGCTCATTTTTATTTTAACTAGCTTATTTTAACTTTTGCTAATTTTAGCCTTTTATAGAAAAACCAAAAATATCTAAAACAATGCAAAGTAGCCTTTTCATGTAGAATTTTCTCTGCTTAATTGAGTTTCAAAATATCTTTTATTTGTAGTTTCAAGTAGCTTATAGGGCATGTTTTAAGCTGGTATTAGTTAGATTGCTATAAGGATCCGTTTGCGTAGTTAAAAATAAGCCCAAAGTAGCTAAGTTGTCTGTTTGGTTTTCAGTTTTTCACTAAGTGCTTATTTGAAATCTTTAGCTTATGGCTTATTCTTTGTGCTCATTTTTAGCTTAGATTAGCTTATTAGGTTAGTAATAAGTAGTAAATAGCTTATTTAGTCCTAGGGTAGCTTATTTCAGATTTTGGCTTATTTAGTTTTGTTTAAAAGTAAAAAAAATTGACTAAGTGTAGTTTGTCTGATTTATAAGCTTTTTCTAGCTTATTAGTGACTTTTAGAAAAGTTGTTTTCACAAAAATAGCTTAATATAAGCTGTTTTACATCTTTGCTTTTTAGGTTTTAGCAAAATAAAAAAAAGGGAAACCAAGGAAGTCGTGGGTGAGCAAGACTCGAACCCCCAACGTCAAACTCAGTTTCAACCCTTATATAAACCTTACAACACACACACTCAGCCATCTGCCCTGGGGACTTTTTCGATTATTGTTTGCAAAATCAATGTTTTATAGTCATTTAGCCCAAGTAGCCTATAAGCCATTTTTGGCTTATTTCACAGCTTATTCGATAAGCTAATTTTCCCATCTTATTTTTCTTAGATTCTACATTGTTCAATCTACTTTTGCTAAATTTTTCTGAATTTTTATAAATAGTTTAGTATTTTTAAACATTTAACTTCATTAAAATCATTTTTAATTCATAAAAAATTATAAAAAATATAATTCATTTTTAGAAAAGTTTCTTTTAACATTTAGAACCTAGGAAAATTAGATTTGTTTTCGTAGGGTTTAAATTGCAAAATCTTGTTTTTTAAAGAACGGGATTGAATCCCGTTCATGTTTTTAGAGTTTTTAAGATTAAATCTTTTCCGTTTTTGGTCTAGTTTTCTTTGTCCTAGCTTTTTAGTTAATTAAGACTTATAAAAACCAAAAAGATTGTTTTAGGACTTAATTTTGATAATTTAGGGTTTTTAGGTCCCGTTTTGCGTTTTTAGTTAAAATTTGTCTTAATTGTTTTTAAATTTTTGCCTTGATTTTCCCTTAGTTTTAGATAACCTGCTCACTATGAGGATTTAAGAAAATAAATTATTTCGAACAATTTTGAGTTCTTTGTTCCAAATAACAAACGAAGGTCTCAATTTCATATGTCTTTGAGATAAACGACCCTGGTAATCACTTAAGGTTTTTTAATCGTTTGTAGTGATTTTTTGTAAGATTTTTCCTACTACCTTTGTCCTCAAGGGTAGTTTTGGAATTTTCTTTACTTTAGATATTATTACGTATTAAAACTATTTACACCACATATAATAGAATAAATTAGGACTAACATAGATGACTAAAATACAGATAGACTTAGGAATTAACGCTCTCGCTCTTTGTGATCGACACCCTACTTACCATGAAGCTACATCTAATCGGATACACTGCCCGTTAGAGTGTTGTTTTTAGGTATAGTCGGCATAAAATAAATAGTAAAACTTGATATATAAAATACCTACTCACAACGACCCATCAAGTTTTTGGCGCCGCTGCCGGGGAGTGAAGTTGTTTAATTCTTATTTATTAGTTTTTAGTTTAGATTTAGTTTAGTTTAGATTAATTTGCATATTTATGTGTGTTTGTTTTGTGTGTTTGATTTTCTGCATTGTATATTTTTGCATATTGTGTGTTTGTGTGCATTATTACAGTCCGCTGTAATTTTTCTGAGTCGAATACTGAATACGGCGTATTCATTTTTCTGGATACGGCGTATAAATTTTTTTCAAACCAATACAGCGTATTCGACTTTAAGCATCAATACAGTGTATTCAGTTTACTGAATACGGCGTATTTTTCTATTTGACCGTTTTCTTTCCTAGCCATTTTATTACAGGAAATGGACGACCCCAACATTAATATGGAGCAGTATATTCAGCTTGAAGAAGAAAAAGCTCGTAGGCATGGTCAGGTGTATAACTGGGAAACTGCTACGTATGGTAAGATCTGATATGATGAAGACATTCACTACCTTAGATCTTTTGAAAAGGAATTCCCAGCTATTGTCTACAAAGATGCATTGACATATGAACAGGAAATCTCATTCGAACCTACGGTCAGTTATTTTATTGATTTCAATTACTTTAAAGATTTTAAGAAAGAGTTCTGAGCCATTGCCTACAATGATGCATTAACATCAGATTTCTCACCCGAACCTACTGTAAGTCCTCAACATATCGATGAATTTGATGAAACATCATTGTCCGAATGTGATGATGAGGGATAAAACGTTATATACTTTAATAATCTATTTCCTTTTAACGTAATTTATCCTGATGATTTATCAGATAAGGACAACGATAATGATAAAATCGATATTGAACACTCTTCGGGGGATTTTAAGAAAGAGTTCCCAGCCATTGCCTACAATAAACTTTTGGAAACAAGTCATGATACGATCAATAAAATTTTCAAAACTAATACTTTTAACAAAGAATTAGATTTTAATATCGTGACTTGTAATTTTCTTAACAAAGGAATGCCATTTATTTATATAATTAAGAATTTGTATGTGCCATTTGGCATCCCGTTCAACCGCAAGTTATTTTATAAGGATGAGATTAAATTGGGCCAAGTCTAACTTAAAGTCTTTTCTGTAAACAAAAGTGCTTGCCGGGAGACAACTCATATTGTTTTTTTCAATTTTTATCGAGTCTATCTTCCCAAACATCAATACGACGTATCCGCTCCATACCATATGGCGTATTGAATGTTTGGACGTTATCAGTCCTTTATTTTTAGCATTTAAAACTTTATTGTCAACTATGTCCATACGGCGTATTCATTATATGAGACGGAGTATTTGGCAAACTGACTCATATTCAGATACTTTTTACAAGTCTCATACAGCGTATCCTGGTTTTGAGATATGGCGTACCTTGGTTTTAGGATACGACGTATTGACTAACTGTACAGTTTATTTTTATTAACCGTAAGATACCCGAGATAGGATTGCATAGTTTTTCCTATATTTTGCACATGACCTCAAAGGAAAGAAATCGACAAAGTTGGTGAAGTATCTACTATCTTGAATATAATATGTGTTGCTAACACACATTTTTGCTCATAAAATCAACAATGGAGAACCTACCAAGCAAAATATCCCAGGAGTTTCTCGTTCTAATTCTTTTATTTACCATTCTTAATATTTTATCTATACAACGAGGACGCTGTATAACTTAAGTGAGGGGAAGGGAATTAGAATGTTACTTGTCCTATTACTAGTTTCATAACCTGCACATATAACCCTTATTAGATATTGTGAGGATCCAGCATTATCCGTTTCTAAATATTTACCTAAATTCAAAAAAATATGAGTGTGCTGGTGATGTTGTAGACTTTAAAACTTGGTTTGGTATATCTATTCGAGACCACAATAATGAGTACTATGGATTTAGATGGAG